>JAQZCD010000116.1:122500-137500 GCA_030864225.1 Capsicum baccatum var. pendulum | reverse complement strand
TTTTTTTTATTTTTTTTTTTTTTTTTTTTTTTTTTTTTTTTTTTTTTTTTTTTTTTTTTTTTTTTTTTTTTTTTTTTTTTTTCTTTTTTTTTTTTTTTTTTTTTTTTTTTTTTTTTTTTTTTTTTTTTTTTTTTTTTTTTTTTTTTTTTTTTTTTTTTTATTTTTTTTTTTTTTTTTTTTTTTTTTTTTTTTTTTTTTTTTTTTTTTTTTTTTTTTTTTTTTTTTTTTTTTTTTTTTTTTTTTTTTTTTTTTTTTTTTTTTTTTTTTTTTTTTTTTTTTTTTTTTTTTTTTTTTTTTTTTTTTTTTTTTTTTTTTTTTTTTTATTTTTTTTTTTTTTTTTTTTTTTTTTTTTTTTTTTTTTTTTTTTTTTTTTTTTTTTTTTTTTTTTTTTTTTTTTTTTTCTTTTTTTTTTTTTTTTTTTTTTTTTTTTTTTTTTTTTTTTTTTTTTTTTTTTCTTTTTTTTTTTTTTTTTTTTTTTTTTTTTTTTTTTTTTTTTTTTTTTATTTTTTTTTTTTTTTTTTTTTTTTTTTTTTTTTTTTTTTTTTTTTTTTTTTTTTTTTTTTTTTTTTTTTTTTTTTTTTTTTTTTTTTTTTTTTTTTTTTTTTTTTTTTTTTTTTTTTTTTTTTTATTTTTTTTTTTTTTTTTTTTTTTTTTTTTTTTTTTTTTTTTTTTTTTTTTTTTTTTTTTTTTTTTTTTTTTTTTTTTTTTTTTTTTTTTTTTTTTTTTTTTTTTTCTTTTTTTTTTTTTTTTTTTTTTTTTTTTTTTTTTTTTTTTTTTTTTTTTTTTTTTTTTTTTTTTTTTTTTTTTTTTTTTTTTTTTTTTTTTTTTTTTTTTTTTCTTTTTTTTTTTTTTTTTTTTTTTTTTTTTTTTTTTTTTTTTTTTTTTTTTTTTTTTTTTTTTTTTTTTTTTTTTTTTTTTTTTTTTTTTTTTTTTTTTTTTTTTTTATTTTTTTTTTCTTTTTTTTTTTTTTTTTTTTTTTTTTTTTTTTTTTTTTTTTTTTATTTTTTTTTTTTTTTTTTTTTTTTTTTTTTTTTTTTTTTTTTTTTTTTTTTTTTTTTTTTTTTTTTTTTTTTTTTTTTTTTTTTTTTTTTTTTTTTTTTTTTTTTTTTTTTTTTTTTTTTTTTTTTTTTTTTTTTTTTTTTTTTTTTTTTTTTTTTTTTTTTTTTTTTTTTTTTTTTTTTTTTTTTTTTTTTTTTTTTTTTTTTTTTTTATTTTTTTTTTTTTTTTTTTTTTTTTTTTTTTTTTTTTTTTTTTTTTTTTTTTTTTTTTTTTTTTTTTTTTTTTTTTTTTTTTTTTTTTTTTTTTTTTTTTTTTTTTTTTTTTTTTTTTTTTTTTTTTTTTTTTTTTTTTTTTTTTTTTTTTTTTTTTTTTTTTTTTTTTTTTTTTTTTTTTTTTTTTTTTTTTTATTTTTTTTTTTTTTTTTTTTTTTTCTTTTTTTTTTTTTTTTTTTTTTTTTTTTTTTTTTTTTTTTTTTTTTTTTTTTTTTTTTTTTTTTTTTTTTTTTTTTTTTTTTTTATTTTTTTTTTTTTTTTTTTTTTTTTTTTTTTTTTTTTTTTTTTGTTTTTTTTTTTTTTTTTTTTTTTTTTTTTTTTTTTTTTTATTTTTTTTTTTTTTTTTTTTTTTTTTTTTTTTTTTTTTTTTTCTTTTTTTTTTTTTTTTTTTTTTTTTTTTTTTTTTTTTTTTTTTTTTTTTTTTTTTTTTTTTTTTTTTTTTTTATTTTTTTTTTTTTTTTTTTTTTTTTTTTTTTTTTTTTTTTTTTTTTTTTTTTTTTTTTTTTTTTATTTTTTTTTTTTTTTTTTTTTTTTTTTTTTTTTATTTTTTTTTTTTTTTTTTTTTTTTTTTTTTTTTTTTTTTTTTTTTTTTTTTTTTTTTTTATTTTTTTTTTTTTTTTTTTTTTTTTTTTTTTTTTTTTTTTTTTTTTTTTTTTTTTTTTTTTTTTTTTTTTTTTTTTTTTTTTTTTTTTTTTTTTTTTTTTATTTTTTTTTTTTTTTTTTTTTTTTTTTTTTTTTTTTTTTTTTTTTTTTTTTTTTTTTTTTTTTTTTTTTTTTTTTTTTTTTTTTTTTTTTTTTTTTTTTTTTTTTTTTTTTTTTTTTTTTTTTTATTTTTTTTTTTTTTTTTTTTTTTTTTTTTTTTTTTTTTTTTTTTTTTTTTTTTTTTTTTTTTTTTTTTTTTTTTTTTTTTTTTTTTTTTTTTTTTTTTTTTTTTTTTTTTTTTTTTTTTTTTTTTTTTTTTTTTTTTTTTTTTTTTTTTTTTTTTTTTTTTTTTTTTTTCTTTTTTTTTTTTTTTTTTTTTTTTTTTTTTTTTTTTTTTTTTTTTTTTTTTTTTTTTTTTTTTTTTTTTTTTTTTTTTTTTTTTTTTTTTTTTTTTTTTTTTTTTTTTTTTTTTTTTTTTTTTTTTTTTTTTTTTTTTTTTTTTTTTTTTTTTTTTTTTTTTATTTTTTTTTTTTTTTTTTTTTTTTTTTTTTTTTTTTTTTTTTTTTTTTTTTTTTTTTTTTTTTTTTTTTTTTTTTTTTTTTTTTTTTTTTTTTTTTTTTTTTTTTTTTTTTTTTTTTTTTTTTTTTTTTTTTTTTTTTTTTTTTTTTTTTTTTTTTTTTTTTTTTTTTTTTTTTTTTTTTTTTTTTTTTTTTTTTTTTTTTTTTTTTTTTTTTTTTTTTTTTTTTTTTTTTTTTTTTTTTTTTTTTTTTTTTTTTTTTTTTTTTTTTTTTTTTTTATTTTTTTTTTTTTTTTTTTTTTTTTTTTTTTTTTTTTTTTTTTTTTTTTTTTTTTTTTTTTTTTTTTTTTTTTTTTTTTTTTTTTTTTTTTTTTTTTTTTTTTTTTTTTTTTTTTTTTTTTTTTTTTTTTTTTTTTTTTTTTTTTTTTTTTTTTTTTTTTTTTTTTTTTTTTTTTTTTTTTTTTTTTTTTTTTTTTTTTTTTTTTTTTTTTTTTTTTTTTTTTTTTTTTTTTTTTTTTTTTTTTTTTTTTTTTTTTTTTTTTTTTTTTTTTTTTTTTTTTTTTTTTTTTTTTTTTTTTTTTTTTTTTTTTTTTTTTTTTTTTTTTTTTTTCTTTTTTTTTTTTTTTTTTTTTTTTTTTTTTTTTTTTTTTTTTTTTTTTTTTTTTTTTTTTTTTTTTTTTTTTTTTTTTTTTTTTTTTTTTTTTTTTTTTTTTTTTTTTTTTTTTTTTTTTTTTTTTTTTTTTTTTTTTTTTTTTTTTTTTTTTTTTTTTTTTTTTTTTTTTTTTTTTTTTTTTTTTTTTTTTTTTTTTTTTTTTTTTTTTTTTTTTTTTTTTTTTTTTTTTTTTTTTTTTTTTTTTTTTTTTTTTTATTTTTTTTTTTTTTTTTTTTTTTTTTTTTTTTTTTTTTTTTTTTTTTTTTTTTTTTTTTTTTTTTTTTTTTTTTTTTTTTTTTTTTTTTTTTTTTTTTTTTTTTTTTTTTTTTTTTTTTTTTTTTTTTTTTTTTTTTTTTTTTTTTTTTTTTTTTTTTTTTTTTTTTTTTTTTTTTTTTTTTTTTTTTTTTTTTTTTTTTTTTTTTTTTTTTTTTTTTTTTTTTTTTTTTTTTTTTTTTTTTTTTTTTTTTTTTTTTTTTTTTTTTTATTTTTTTTTTTTTTTTTTTTTTTTTTTTTTTTTTTTTTTTTTTTTTTTTTTTTTTTTTTTTTTTTTTTTTTTTTTTTTTTTTTTTTTTTTTTTTTTTTTTTTTTTTTTTTTTTTTTTTTTTTTTTTTTTTTTTTTTTTTTTTTTTTTTTTTTTTTTTTTTTTTTTTTTTTTTTTTTTTTTTTTTTTTTTTTTTTTTTTTTTTTTTTTTTTTTATTTTTTTTTTTTTTTTTTTTTTTTTTTTTTTTTTTTTTTTTTTTTTTTTTTTTTTATTTTTTTTTTTTTTTTTTTTTTTTTTTTTTTTTTTTTTTTTTTTTTTTTTTTTTTTTTTTTTTTTTTTTTTTTTTTTTTTTTTTTTTTTTTTTTTTTTTTTTTTTTTTTTTTTTTTTTTTTTTTTTTTTTTTTTTTTTTTTTTTTTTTTTTTTTTTTTTTTTTTTTTTTTTTTTTTTTTTTTTTTTTTTTTTTTTTTTTTTTTTTTTTTTTTTTTTTTTTTTTTTTTTTTTTTTTTTTTTTTTTTTTTTTTTTTTTTTTTTTTTTTTTTTTTTTTTTTTTTTTTTTTTTTTTTTTTTTTTTTTTTTTTTTTTTTTTTTTTTTTTTATTTTTTTTTTTTTTTTTTTTTTTTTTTTTTTTTATTTTTTTTTTTTTTTTTTTTTTTTTTTTTTTTTTTTTTTTTTTTTTTTTTTTTTTTTTTTTTTTTTTTTTTTTTTTTTTTTTTTTTTTTTTTTTTTTTTTTTTTTTTTTTTTTTTTTTTTTTTTTTTTTTTTTTTTTTTTTTTTTTTTTTTTTTTTTTTTTTTTTTTTTTTTTTTTTTTTTTTTTTTTTTTTTCTTTTTTTTTTTTTTTTTTTTTTTTTTTTTTTTTTTTTTTTTTTTTATTTTTTTTTTTTTTTTTTTTTTTTTTTTTTTTTTTCTTTTTTTTTTTTTTTTTTTTTTTTTTTTTTTTTTTTTTTTTTTTTTTTTTTTTTTTTTTTTTTTTTTTTTTTTTTTTTTTTTTTTTTTTTTTTTTTTTTTTTTTTTTTTTTTTTTTTTTTTTTTTTTTTTTTTTTTTTTTTTTTTTTTTTTTTTTTTTTTTTTTTTTTTTTTTTTTTTTTTTTTTTTTTTTTTTTTTTTTTTTTTTTTTTTTTTTTTTTTTTTTTTTTTTTTTTTTTTTTTTTTTTTTTTTTTTTTTTTTTTTTTTTTTTTTTTTTTTTTTTTTTTTTTTTTTTTTTTTTATTTTTTTTTTTTTTTTTTTTTTTTTTTTTTTTTTTTTTTTTTTTTTTTTTTTTTTTTTTTTTTTTTTTTTTTTTTTTTTTTTTTTTTTTTTTTTTTTTTTTTTTTTTTTTTTTTTTTCTTTTTTTTTTTTTTTTTTTTTTTTTTTTTTTTTTTTTTTTTTTTTTTTTTTTTTTTTTTTTTTTTTTTTTTTTTTTTTTTTTTTTTTTTTTTTTTTTTTTTTTTTTTTTTTTTTTTTTTTTTTTTTTTTTTTTTTTTTTTTTTTTTTTTTTTTTTTTTTTTTTTTTTTTTTTTTTTTTTTTTTTTTTTTTTTTTTTTTTTTTTTTTTTTTTTTTTTTTATTTTTTTTTTTTTTTTTTTTTTTTTTTTTTTTTTTTTTTTTTTTTTTTTTTTTTTTTTTTTTTTTTTTTTTTTTTTTTTTTTTTTTTTTTTTTTTTTTTTTTTTTTTTTTTATTTTTTTTTTTTTTTTTTTTTTTTTTTTTTTTTTTTTTTTTTTTTTTTTTTTTTTTTTTTTTTTTTTTTTTTATTTTTTTTTTTTTTTTTTTTTTTTTTTTTTTTTTTTTTTTTTTTTTTTTTTTTTTTTTTTTTTTTTTTTTTTTTTTTTTTTTTTTTTTTTTTTTTTTTTTTTTTTTTTTTTTTTTTTTTTTTTTTTTTTTTTTTTTTTTTTTTTTTTTTTTTTTTTTTTTTTTTTTTTTTTTTTTTTTTTTTTTTTTTTTTATTTTTTTTTTTTTTTTTTTTTTTTTTTTTTTTTTTTTTTTTTTTTTTTTTTTTTTTTTTTTTTTTTTTTTTTTTTTTTTTTTTTTTTTTTTTTTTTTTTTTTTTTTTTTTTTTTTTTTTTTTTTTTTTTTTTTTTTTTTTTTTTTTTTTTTTTTTTTTTTTTTTTTTTTTTTTTTTTTTTTTTTTTTTTTTTTTTTTTTTTTTTTTTTTTTTTTTTTTTTTTTTTTTTTTTTTTTTTTTTTTTTTTTTTTTTTTTTTTTTTTTTTTTTTTTTTTTTTTTTTTTTTTTTTTTTTTTTTTTTTTTTTTTTTTTTTTTTTTTTTTTTTTTTTTTTTTTTTTTTTTTTTTTTTTTTTTTTTTTTTTTTTTTTTTTTTTTTTTTTTTTTTTTTTTTTTTTTTTTTTTATTTTTTTTTTTTTTTTTTTTTTTTTTTTTTTTTTTTTTTTTTTTTTTTTTTTTTTTTTTTTTTTTTTTTTTTTTTTTTTTTTTTTTTTTTTTTTTTTTTTTTTTTTTTTTTTTATTTTTTTTTTTTTTTTTTTTTTTTTTTTTTTTTTTTTTTTTTTTTTTATTTTTTTTTTTTTTTTTTTTTTTTTTTTTTTTTTTTTTTTTTTTTTTTTTTTTTTTTTTTTTTTTTTTTTTTTTTTTTTTTTTTTTTTTTTTTTTTTTTTTTTTTTTTTTTTTTTTTTTTTTTTTTTTTTTTTTTTTTTTATTTTTTTTTTTTTTTTTTTTTTTTTTTTTTTTTTTTTTTTTTTTTTTTTTTTTTTTTTTTTTTTTTTTTTTTTTTTTTTTTTTTTTTTTTTTTTTTTTTTTTTTTTTTTTTTTTTTTTTTTTTTTTTTTTTTTTTTTTTTTTTTTTTTTTTTTTTTTTTTTTTTTTTTTTTTTTTTATTTTTTTTTTTTTTTTTTTTTTTTTTTTTTTTTTTTTTTTTTTTTTTTTTTTTTTTTTTTTTTTTTTTTTTTTTTTTTTTTTTTTTTTTTTTTTTTTTTTTTTTTTTTTTTTTTTTTATTTTTTTTTTTTTTTTTTTTTTTTTTTTTTTTTTTTTTTTTTTTTTTTTTTTTTTTTTTTTTTTTTTTTTTTTTTTTTTTTTTTTTTTTTTTTTTTTTTTTTTTTTTTTTTTTTTTTTTTTTTTTTTTTTTTTTTTTTTTTTTTTTTTTTTTTTTTTTTTTTTTTTTTTTTTTTTTTTTTTTTTTTTTTTTTTTTTTTTTTTTTTTTTTTTTTTTTTTTTTTTTTTTTTTTTTTTTTTTTTTTTTTTTTTTTTTTTTTTTTTTTTTTTTTTTTTTTTTTTTTTTTTTTTTTTTTTTTTTTTTTTTTTTTTTTTTATTTTTTTTTTTTTTTTTTTTTTTTTTTTTTTTTTTTTTTTTTTTTTTTTTTTTTTTTTTTTTTTTTTTTTTTTTTTTTTTTTTTTTTTTTTTTTTTTTTTTTTTTTTTTTTTTTTTTTTTTTTTTTTTTTTTTTTTTTTTTTTTTTTTTTTTTTTTTTTTTTTTTTTTTTTTTTTTTTTTTTTTTTTTTTTTTTTTTTTATTTTTTTTTTTTTTTTTTTTTTTTTTTTTTTATTTTTTTTTTTTTTTTTTTTTTTTTTTTTTTTTTTTTTTTTTTTTTTTTTTTTTTTTTTTTTTTTTTTTTTTTTTTTTTTTTTTTTTTTTTTTTTTTTTTTTTTTTTTTTTTTTTTTTTTTTTTTTTTTTTTTTTTTTTTTTTTTTTTTTTTTTTTTTTTTTTTTTTTTTTTTTTTTTTTTTTTTTTTTTTTTTTTTTTTTTTTTTTTTTTTTTTTTTTTTTTTTTTTTTTTTTTTTTTTTTTTTTTTTTTTTTTTTTTTTTTTTTTTTTTTTTTTTTTTTTTTTTTTTTTTTTTTTTTTTTTTTTTTTTTTTTTTTTTTTTTTTTTTTTTTTTTTTTTTTTTTTATTTTTTTTTTTTTTTTTTTTTTTATTTTTTTTTTTTTTTTTTTTTTTTTTTTTTTTTTTTTTTTTTTTTTTTTTTTTTTTTTTTTTTTTTTTTTTTTTTTTTTTTTTTTTTTTTTTTTTTTTTTTTTTTTCTTTTTTTTTTTTTTTTTTTTTTTTTTTTTTTTTTTTTTTTTTTTTTTTTTTTTTTTTTTTTTTTTTTTTTTTTTTTTTTTTTTTATTTTTTTTTTTTTTTTTTTTTTTTTTTTTTTTTTTTTTTTTTTTTTTTTTTTTTTTTTTTTTTTTTTTTTTTTTTTTTTTTTTTTTTTTTCTTTTTTTTTTTTTTTTTTTTTTTTTTTTTTTTTTTTTTTTTTTTTTTTTTTTTTTTTTTTTTTTTTTTTTTTTTTTTTTTTTTTTTTTTTTTTTTTTTTTTTTTTTTTTTTTTTTTTTTTTTTTATTTTTTTTTTTTTTTTTTTTTTTTTTTTTTTTTTTTTTTTTTTTTTTTTTTTTTTTTTTTTTTTTTTTTTTTTTTTTTTTTTTTTTTTTTTTTTTTTTTTTTTTTTTTTTTTTTTTTTTTTTTTTTTTTTTTTTTTTTTTTTTTTTTTTTTTTTTTTTTTTTTTATTTTTTTTTTTTTTTTTTTTTTTTTTTTTTTTTTTTTTTTTTTTTTTTTTTTTTTTTTTTTTTTTTTTTTTTTTTTTTTTTTTTTTTTTTTTTTTTTTTTTTTTTTTTTTTTTTTTTTTTTTTTTTTTTTTTTTTTTTTTTTTTTCTTTTTTTTTTTTTTTTTTTTTTTTTTTTTTTTTTTTTTTTTTTTTTTTTTTTTTTTTTTTTTTTTTTTTTTTTTTTTTTTTTTTTTTTTTTTTTTTTTTTTTTTTTTTTTTTTTTTTTTATTTTTTTTTTTTTTTTTTTTTTTTTTTTTTTTTTTTTTTTTTTTTTTTTTTTTTTTTTTTTTTTTTTTTTTTTTTTTTTTTTTTTTTTTTTTTTTTTTTTTTTTTTTTTTTTTTTTTTTTTTTTTTTTTTTTTTTTTTTTTTTTTTTTTTTTTTTTTTTTTTTTTTTTTTTTTTTTTTTTTTTTTATTTTTTTTTTTTTTTTTTTTTTTTTTTTTTTTTTTTTTTTTTTTTTTTTTTTTTTTTTTTTTTTTTTTTTTTTTTTTTTTTTTTTTTTTTTTTTTTTTTTTTTTTTTTTTTTTTTTTTTTTTTTTTTTTTTTTTTTTTTTTTTTATTTTTTTTTTTTTTTTTTTTTTTTTTTTTTTTTTTTTTTTTTTTTTTTTTTTTTTTTTTTTTTTTTTTTTTTTTTTTTTTTTTTTTTTTTTTTTTTTTTTTTTTTTTTTTTTTTTTTTTTTTTTTTTTTTTTTTTTTTTTTTTTTTTTTTTTTTTTTTTTTTTTTTTTTTTTTTTTTTTTTTTTTTTTTTTTTTTTTTTTTTTTTTTTTTTTTTTTTTTTTTTTTTTTTTTTTTTTTTTTTTTTTTTTTTTTTTTTTTTTTTTTTTTTTTTTTTTTTTTTTTTTTTTTTTTTTTTTTTTTTTTTTTTTTTTTTTTTTTTTTTTTTTTTTTTTCTTTTTTTTTTTTTTTTTTTTTTTTTTTTTTTTTTTTTTTTTTTTTTTTTTTTTTTTTTTTTTTTTTTTTTTTTTTTTTTTTTTTTTTTTTTTTTTTTTTTTTTTTTTTTTTTTTTTTTTTTTTTTTTTTTTTTTTTTTTTTTTTTTTTTTTTTTTTTTTTTTTTTTTTTTTTTTTTTTTTTTTTTTTTTTTATTTTTTTTTTTTTTTTTTTTTTTTTTTTTTTTTTTTTTTTTTTTTTTTTTTTTTTTTTTTTTTTTTTTTTTTTTTTTTTTTTTTTTTTTTTTTTTTTTTTTTTTTTTTTTTTTTTTTTTTTTTTTTTTTTTTTTTTTTTTTTTTTTTTTTTTTATTTTTTTTTTTTTTTTTTTTTTTTTTTTTTTTTTTTTTTTTTTTTTTTTTTTTTTTTTTTTTTTTTTTTTTTTTTTTTTTTTTTTTTTTTTTTTTTTTTTTTTTTTTTTTTTTTTTTTTTTTTTTTTTTTTTTTTTTTTTTTTTTTTTTTTTTTTTTTTTTTTTTTTTTTTTTTTTTTTTTTTTTTTTTTTTTTTTTTTTTTTTTTTTTTTTTTTTTTTTTTTTTTTTTTTTTTTTTTTTTTTTTTTTTTTTTTTTTTTTTTTTTTTTTTTTTTTTTTTTTTTTTTTTTTTTTTTTTTTTTTTTTTTTTTTTATTTTTTTTTTTTTTTTTTTTTTTTTTTTTTTTTTTTTTTTTTTTTTTTTTTTTTTTTTTTTTTTTTTTTTTTTTTTTTTTTTTTTTTTTTTTTTTTTTTTTTTTTTTTTTTTTTTTTTTTTTTTTTTTTTTTTTTTTTTTTTTTTTTTTTTTTTTTCTTTTTTTTTTTTTTTTTTTTTTTTTTTTTTTTTTTTTTTTTTTTTTTTTTTTTTTTTTTTTTTTTTTTTTTTTTTTTTTTTTTTTTTTTTTTTTTTTTTTTTTTTTTTTTTTTTTTTTTTTTTTTTTTTTTTTTTTTTTTTTTTTTTTTTTTTTTTTTTTTTTTTTTTTTTTTTTTTTTTTTTTTTTTTTTTTTTTTTTTTTTTTTTTTTTTTTTTTTTTTTTTTTTTTTTTTTTTTTTTTTTTTTTTTTTTTTTTTTTTTTTTTTTTTTTTTTTTTTTTTTTTTTTTTTTTTTTTTTTTTTTTTTTTTTTTTTTTTTTTTTTTTTTTTTTTTTTTTTTTTTTTTTTTTTTTTTTTTTTTTTTTTTTTTTTTTTTTTTTTTTTTTTTTTTTTTTTTTTTTTTTTTTTTTTTTTTTTTTTTTTTTTTTTTTTTTTTTTTTTTTTTTTTTTTTTTTTTTTTTTTTTTTTTTTTTTTTTTTTTTTTTTTTTTTTTTTTTTTTTTTTTTTTTTTTTTTTTTTTTTTTTTTTTTTTTTTTTTTTTTTTTTTTTTTTTTTTTTTTTTTTTTTTTTTTTTTTTTTTTTTTTTTTTTTTTTTTTTTTTTTTTTTTTTTTTTTTTTTTTTTTTTTTTTTTTTTATTTTTTTTTTTTTTTTTTTTTTTTTTTTTTTTTTTTTTTTTTTTTTTTTTTTTTTTTTTTTTTTTTTTTTTTTTTTTCTTTTTTTTTTTTTTTTTTTTTTTTTTTTTTTTTTTTTTTTTTTTTTTTTTTTTTTTTTTTTTTTTTTTTTTTTTTTTTTTTTCTTTTTTTTTTTTTTTTTTTTTTTTTTTTTTTTTTTTTTTTTTTTTTTTTTTTTTTTTTTTTTTTTATTTTTTTTTTTTTTTTTTTTTTTTTTTTTTTTTTTTTTTTTTTTTTTTTTTTTTTTTTTTTTTTTTTTTTTTTTTTTTTTTTTTTTTTTTTTTTTTTTTTTTTTTTTTTTTTTTTTTTTTTTTTTTTTTTTTTTTTTTTTTTTTTTTTTTTTTTTTTTTTTTTTTTTTTTTTTTTTTTTTTTTTTTTTTTTTTTTTTTTTTTTTTTTTTTTTTTTTTTTTTTTTTTTTTTTTTTTTTTTTTTTTTTTTTTTTTTTTTTTTTTTTTTTTTTTTTTTTTTTTTTTTTTTTTTTTTTTTTTTTTTTTTTTTTTTTTTTTTTTTTTTTTTTTTTTTTTTTTTTTTTTTTTTTTTTTTTTTTTTTTTTTTTTTTTTTTTTTTTTTTTTTTTTTTTTTTTTTTTTTTTTTTTTTTTTTTTTTTTTTTTTTTTTTTTTTTTTTTTTTTTTTTTTCTTTTTTTTTTTTTTTTTTTTTTTTTTTTTTTTTTTTTTTTTTTTTTTTTTTTTTTTTTTTTTTTTTTTTTTTTTTTTTTTTTTTTTTTTTTTTTTTTTTTTTTTTTTTTTTTTTTTTTTTTTTTTTTTTTTATTTTTTTTTTTTTTTTTTTTTTTTTTTTTTTTTTTTTTTTTTTTTTTTTTTTTTTTTTTTTTTTTTTTTTTTTTTTTTTTTTTTTTTTTTTTTTTTTTTTTTTTTTTTTTTTTTTTTTTTTTTTTTTTTTTTTTTTTTTTTTTTTTTTTTTTTTTTTTTTTTTTTTTTTTTTTTTTTTTTTTTTTTTTTTTTTTTTTTTTTTTTTTTTTTTTTTTTTTTTTTTTTTATTTTTTTTTTTTTTTTTTTTTTTTTTTTTTTTTTTTTTTTTTTTTTTTTTTTTTTTTTTTTTTTTTTTTTTTTTTTTTTTTTTTTTTTTTTTTTTTTTTTTTTTTTTTTTTTTTTTTTTTTTTTTTTTTTTTTTTTTTTTTTTTTTTTTTTTTTTTTTTTTTTTTTTTTTTTTTTTTTTTTTTTTTTTTTTTTTTTTTTTTTTTTTTTTTTTTTTTTTTTTTTTTTTTTTTTTTTTTTTTTTTTTTTTTTTTTTTTTTTTTTTTTTTTTTTTTTTTTTTTTTTTTTTTTTTTTTTTTTTTTTTTTTTTTTTTTTTTTTTTTTTTTTTTTTTTTTTTTTTTTTTTTTTTTTTTTTTTTTTTTTTTTTTTTTTTTTTTTTTTTTTTTTTTTTTTTTTTTTTTTTTTTTTTTTTTTTTTTTTTTTTTTTTTTTTTTTATTTTTTTTTTTTTTTTTTTTTTTTTTTTTTTTTTTTTTTTTTTTTTTTTTTTTTTTTTTTTTTTTTTTTTTTTTTATTTTTTTTTTTTTTTTTTTTTTTTTTTTTTTTTTTTTTTTTTTTTTTTTTTTTTTTTTTTTTTTTTTTTTTTTTTTTTTTTTTTTTTTTTTTTTTTTTTTTTTTTTTTTTTTTTTTTTTTTTTTTTTTTTTTTTTTTTTTTTTTTTTTTTTTTTTTTTTTTTTTTTTTTTTATTTTTTTTTTTTTTTTTTTTTTTTTTTTTTTTTTTTTTTTTTTATTTTTTTTTTTTTTTTTTTTTTTTTTTTTTTTTTTTTTTTTTTTTTTTTTTTTTTTTTTTTTTTTTTTTTTTTTTTTTTTTTTTTTTTTTTTTTTTTTTTTTTTTTTTTTTTTTTTTTTTTTTTTTTTTTTTTTTTTTTTTTTTTTTTTTTTTTTTTTTTTTTTTTTTTTTTTTTTTTTTTTTTTTTTTTTTTTTTTTTTTTTTTTTTTTTTTTTTTTTTTTTTTTTTTTTTTTTTTTTTTTTATTTTTTTTTTTTTTTTTTTTTTTTTTTTTTTTTTTTTTTTTTTTTTTTTTTTTTTTTTTTTTTTTTTTTTTTTTTTTTTTTTTTTTTTTTTTTTTTTTTTTTTTTTTTTTTTTTATTTTTTTTTTTTTTTTTTTTTTTTTTTTTTTTTTTTTTTATTTTTTTTTTTTTTTTTTTTTTTTTTTTTTTTTTTTTTTTTTTTTTTTTTTTTTTTTTTTTTTTTTTTTTTTTTTTTTTTTTTTTTTTTTTTTATTTTTTTTTTTTTTTTTTTTTTTTTTTTTTTTTTTTTTTTTTTTTTTTTTTTTTTTTTTTTTTTTTTTTTTTTTTTTTTTTTTTTTTTTTTTTTTTTTTTTTTTTTTTTTTTTTTTTTTTTTTTTTTTTTTTTTTTTTTTTTTTTTTTTTTTTTTTTTTTTTTTTTTTTTTTTTTTTTTTTTTTTTTTTTTTTTTTTTTTTTTTTTTTTTTTTTTTTTTTTTTTTTTTTTTTTTTTTTTTTTTTTTTTTTTTTTTTTTTTTTTTTTATTTTTTTTTTTTTTTTTTTTTTTTTTTTTTTTTTTTTTTTTTTTTTTTTTTTTTTTTTTTTTTTTTTTTTTTTTTTTTTTTTTTTTTTTTTTTTTTTTTTTTTTTTTTTTTTTTTTTTTTTTTTTTTTTTTTTTTTTTTTTTTTTTTTTTTTTTTTTTTTTTTTTTTTTTTTTTTTTTTTTTTTTTTTTTTTTTTTTTTTTTTTTTTTTTTTTTTTTTTTTTTTTTTTTTTTTTTTTTTTTTTTTTTTATTTTTTTTTTTTTTTTTTTTTTTTTTTTTTTTTTTTTTTTTTTTTTTTTTTTTTTTTTTTTTTTTTTTTTTTTTTTTTTTTTTTTTTTTTTTTTTTTTTTTTTTTTTTTTTTTTTTTTTTTTTTTTTTTTTTTTTTTTTTTTTTTTTTTTTTTTTTTTTTTTTTTTTTTTTTTTTTTTTTTTTTTTTTTTATTTTTTTTTTTTTTTTTTTTTTTTTTTTTTTTTTTTTTTTTTTTTTTTTTTTTTTTTTTTTTTTTTTTTTTTTTTTTTTTTTTTTTTTTTTTTTTTTTTTTTTTTTTTTTTTTTTTTTTTTTTTTTTTTTTTTTTTTTTTTTTTTTTATTTTTTTTTTTTTTTTTTTTTTTTTTTTTTTTTTTTTTTTTTTTTTTTTTTTTTTTTTTTTTTTTTTTTTTTTTTTTTTTTTTTTTTTTTTTTTTTTTTTTTTTTTTTTTTTTTTTTTTTTTTTTTTTTTTTTTTTTTTTTTTTTTTTTTTTTTTTTTTTTTTTTTTTTTTTTTTTTTTTTTTTTTTTTTTTTTTTTTTTTTTTTTTTTTTTTTTTTTTTTTTTTTTTTTTTTTTTTTTTTTTTTTTTTTTTTTATTTTTTTTTTTTTTTTTTTTTTTTTTTTTTTTTTTTTTTTTTTTTTTTTTTTTTTTTTTTTTTTTTTTTTTTCTTTTTTTTTTTTTTTTTTTTTTTTTTTTTTTTTTTTTTTTTTTTTTTTTTTTTTTTTTTTTTTTTTTTTTTTTTTTTTTTTTTTTTTTTTTTTTTTTTTTTTTTTTTTTTTTTTTTTTTTTTTTTTTTTTTTTTTTTTTTTTTTTTTTTTTTTTTTTTTTTTTTTTTTTTTTTTTTTTTTTTTTTTTTTTTTTTTTTTTTTTTTTTTTTTTTTTTTTTTTTTTTTTTTTTTTTTTTTTTTTTTTTTTTTTTTTTTTTTTTTTTTTTTTTTTTTTTTTTTTTTTTTTTTTTTTTTTTTTTTTTTTTTTTTTTTTTTTTTTCTTTTTTTTTTTTTTTTTTTTTTTTTTTTTTTTTTTTTTTTTTTTTTTTTTTTTTTTTCTTTTTTTTTTTTTTTTTTTTTTTTTTTTTTTTTTTTTTTTTTTTTTTTTTTTTTTTTTTTTTTTTTTTTTTTTTTTTTTTTTTTTTTTTTTTTTTTTTTTTTTTTTTTTTTTTTTTTTTTTTTTTTTTTTTTTTTTTTTTTTTTTTTTTTTTTTTTTTTTTTTTTTTTTTTTTTTTTTTTTTTTTTTTTTTTTTTTTTTTTTTTTTTTTTTTTTTTTTTTTTTTTTTTTTTTTTTTTTTTTTTTTTTTTTTTTTTTTTTTTTTTTTTTTTTTTTTTTTTTTTTTTTTTTTTTTTTTTTTTTTTTTTTTTTTTTTTTTTTTTTTTTTTTTTTTTTTTTTTTTTTTTTTTTTTTTTTTTTTTTTTTTTTTTTTTTTTTTTTTTTTTTTATTTTTTTTTTTTTTTTTTTTTTTTTTTTTTTTTTTTTTTTTTTTTTTTTTTTTTTTTTTTTTTTTTTTTTTTTTTTTTTTTTTTTTTTTTTTTTTTTTTTTTTTTTTTTTTTTTTTTTTTTTTTTTTTTTTTTTTTTTTTTTTTTTTTTTTTTTTTTTTTTTTTTTTTTTTTTTTTTTTTTTTTTTTTTTTTTTTTTTTTTTTTTTTTTTTTTTTTTTTTTTTTTTTTTTTTTTTTTTTTTTTTTTTTTTTTTTTTTTTTTTTTTTTTTTTTTTTTTTTTTTTTTTTTTTTTTTTTTTTTTTTTTTTTTTTTTTTTTTTTTTTTTTTTTTTTTTTTTTTTTTTTTTTTTTTATTTTTTTTTTTTTTTTTTTTTTTTTTTTTTTTTTTTTTTTTTTTTTTTTTTTTTTTTTTTTTTTTTTTTTTTTTTTTTTTTTTTTTTT
>JAQZCD010000116.1:110000-117500 GCA_030864225.1 Capsicum baccatum var. pendulum | reverse complement strand
TTTTTATTTTTTTTTTTTTTTTTTTTTTTTTTTTTTTTTTTTTTTTTTTTTTTTTTTTTTTTTTTTTTTTTTTTTTTTTTTTTTTTTTTTTTTTTTTTTTTTTTTTTTTTTTTTTTTTTTTTTTTTTTTTTTTTTTTTTTTTTTTTTTTTTTTTTTTTTTTTTTTTTTTTTTTTTTTTTTTTTTTTTTTTTTTTTTTTTTTTTTTTTTTTTTTTTTTTTTTTTTTTTTTTTTTTTTTTTTTTTTTTTTTTTTTTTTTTTTTTTTTTTTTTTTTATTTTTTTTTTTTTTTTTTTTTTTTTTTTTTTTTTTTTTTTTTTTTTTTTTTTTTTTTTTTTTTTTTTTTTTTTTTTTTTTTTTTTTTTTTTTTTTTTTTTTTTTTTTTTTTTTTTTTTTTTTTTTTTTTTTTTTTTTTTTTTTTTTTTTTTTTTTTTTTTTTTTTTTTTATTTTTTTTTTTTTTTTTTTTTTTTTTTTTTTTTTTTTTTTTTTTTTTTTTTTTTTTTTTTTTTTTTTTTTTTTTTTTTTTTTTTTTTTTTTTTTTTTTTTTTTTTTTTTTTTTTTTTTTTTTTTTTTTTTTTTTTTTTTTTTTTTTTTTTTTTTTTTTTTTTTTTTTTTTTTTTTTTTTTTTTTTTTTTTTTTTTTTTTTTTTTTTTTTTTTTTTTTTTTTTTTTTTATTTTTTTTTTTTTTTTTTTTTTTTTTTTTTTTTTTTTTTTTTTTTTTTTTTTTTTTTTTTTTTTTTCTTTTTTTTTTTTTTTTTTTTTTTTTTTTTTTTTTTTTTTTTTTATTTTTTTTTTTTTTTTTTTTTTTTTTTTTTTTTTTTTTTTTTTTTTTTTTTTTTTTTTTTTTTTTTTTTTTTTTTTTTTTTTTTTTTTTTTTTTTTTTTTTTTTTTTTTTTTTTTTTTTTTTTTTTTTTTTTTTTTTTTTTTTTTTTTTTTTTTTTTTTTTTTTTTTTTTTTATTTTTTTTTTTTTTTTTTTTTTTTTTTTTTTTTTTTTTTTTTTTTTTTTTTTTTTTTTTTTTTTTTTTTTTTTTTTTTTTTTTTTTTTTTTTTTTTTTTTTTTTTTTTATTTTTTTTTTTTTTTTTTTTTTTTTTTTTTTTTTTTTTTTTTTTTTTTTTTTTTTTTTTTTTTTTTTTTTTTTTTTTTTTTTTTTTTTTTTTTTTTTTTTTTTTTTTTTTTTTTTTTTTTTTTTTTTTTTTTTTTTTTTTTTTTTTTTTTTTTTTTTTTTTTTTTTTTTTTTTTTTTTTTTTTTTTTTTTTTTTTTTTTTTTTTTTTTTTTTTTTTTTTTTTTTTTTTTTTTTTTTTTTTTTTTTTTTTTTTTTTTTTTTTTTTTTTTTTTTTTTTTTTTTTTTTTTTTTTTTTTTTTTTTTTTTTTTTTTTTTTTTTTTTTTTTTTTTTTTTTTTTTTTTTTTTTTTTTTTTTTTTTTTTTTTTTTTTTTTTTTTTTTTTTTTTTTTTTTTTTTTTTTTTTTTTTTTTTTTTTTTTTTTTTTTTTTTTTTTTTTTTTTTTTTTTTTTTTTTTTTTTTTTTTTTTTTTTTTTTTTTTTTTTTTTTTTTTTTTTTTTTTTTTTTTTTTTTTTTTTTTTTTTTTTTTTTTTTTTTTTTTTTTTTTTTTTTTATTTTTTTTTTTTTTTTTTTTTTTTTTTTTTTTTTTTTTTTTTTTTTTTTTTTTTTTTTTTTTTTTTTTTTTTTTTTTTTTTTATTTTTTTTTTTTTTTTTTTTTTTTTTTTTTTTTTTTTTTTTTTTTTTTTTTTTTTTTTTTTTTTTTTTTTTTTTTTTTTTTTTTTTTTTTTTTTTTTTTTTTTTTTTTTTTTTTTTTTTTATTTTTTTTTTTTTTTTTTTTTTTTTTTTTTTTTTTTTTTATTTTTTTTTTTTTTTTTTTTTTTTTTTTTTTTTTTTTTTTTTTTTTTTTTTTTTTTTTTTTTTGTTTTTTTTTTTTTTTTTTTTTTTTTTTTTTTTTTTTTTTTTTTTTTTTTTTTTTTTTTTTTTTTTTTTTTTTTTTTTTTTTTTTTTTTTTTTTTTTTTTTTTTTTTTTTTTTTTTTTTTTTTTTTTTTTTTTTTTTTTTTTTTTTTTTTTTTTTTTTTTTTTTTTTTTTTTTTTTTTTTTTTTTTTTTTTTTTTTTTTTTTTTTTTTTTTTTTTTTTTTTTTTTTTTTTTTTTTTTTTTTATTTTTTTTTTTTTTTTTTTTTTTTTTTTTTTTTTTTTTTTTTTTTTTTTTTTTTTTTTTTTTTTTTTTTTTTTTTTTTTTTTTTTTTTCTTTTTTTTTTTTTTTTTTTTTTTTTTTTTTTTTTTTTTTTTTTTTTTTTTTTTTTTTTTTTTTTTTTTTTTTTTTTTTTTTTTTTTTTTTTTTTTTTTTTTTTTTTTTTTTTTTTTTTTTTTTTTTTTTTTTTTTTTTTTTTTTTTTTTTTTTTTTTTTTTTTTTTTTTTTTTTTTTTTTTTTTTTTTTTTTTTTTTTTTTTTTTTTTTTTTTTTTTTTTTTTTTTTTTTTTTTTTTTTTTTTTTTTTTATTTTTTTTTTTTTTTTTTTTTTTTTTTTTTTTTTTTTTTTTTTTTTTTTTTTTTTTTTTTTTTTTTTTTTTTTTTTTTTTTTTTTTTTTTTTTTTTTTTTTTTTTTTTTTTTTTTTTTTTTTTTTTTTTTTTTTTTTTTTTTTTTTTTTTTTTTTTTTTTTTTTTTTTTTTTTTTTTTTTTTTTTTTTTTTTTTTTTTTTTTTTTTTTTTTTTTTTTTTTTTTTTTTTTTTTTTTTTTTTTTTTTTTATTTTTTTTTTTTTTTTTTTTTTTTTTTTTTTTTTTTTTTTTTTTTTTTTTTTTTTTTTTTTTTTTTTTTTTTTTTTTTTTTTTTTTTTTTTTTTTTTTTTTTTTTTTTTTTTTTTTTTTTTTTTTTTTTTTTTTTTTTTTTTTTTTTTTTTTTTTTTTTTTTTTTTTTTTTTTTTTTTTTTTTTTTTTTTTTTTTTTTTTTTTTTTTTTTTTTTTTTTTTTTTTTTTTTTTTTTTTTTTTTTTTTTTTTTTTTTTTTTTTTTTTTTTTTTTTTTTTTTTTTTTTTTTTTTTTTTTTTTTTTTTTTTTTTTTTTTTTTTTTTTTTTTTTTTTTTTTTTTTTTTTTTTTTTTTTTTTTTTTTTTTTTTTTTTTTTTTTTTTTTTTTTTTTTTTTTTTTTTTTTTTTTTTTTTTTTTTTTTTTTTTTTTTTTTTTTTTTTTTTTTTTTTTTTTTTTTTTTTTTTTTTTTTTTTTTTTTTTTTTTTTTTTTTTTTTTTTTTTTTTTTTTTTTTTTTTTTTTTTTTTTTTTTTTTTTTTTTTTTTTTTTTTTTTTTTTTTTTTTTTTTTTTTTTTTTTTTTTTTTTTTTTTTTTTTTTTTTTTTTTTTTTTTTTTTTTTTTTTTTTTTTTTTTTTTTTTTTTTTTTTTTTTTTTTTTTTTTTTTCTTTTTTTTTTTTTTTTTTTTTTTTTTTTTTTTTTTTTTTTTTTTTTTTTTTTTTTTTTTTTTTTTTTTTTTTTTTTTTTTTTTTTTTTTTTTTTTTTTTTTTTTTTTTTTTTTTTTTTTTTTTTTTTTTTTTTTTTTTTTTTTTTTTTTTTTTTTTTTTTTTTTTTTTTTTTTTTTTTTTTTTTTTTTTTTTTTTTTTTTTTTTTTTTTTTTTTTTTTTTTTTTTTTTTTTTTTTTTTTTTTTTTTTTTTTTTTTTTTTTTTTTTTTTTTTTTTTTTTTTTTTTTTTTTTTTTTTTTTTTTTTTTTTTTTTTTTTTTTTTTTTTTTTTTTTTTTTTTTTTTTTTTTTTTTTTTTTTTTTTTTTTTTTTTTTTTTTTTTTTTTTTATTTTTTTTTTTTTTTTTTTTTTTTTTTTTTTTTTTTTTTTTTTTTTTTTTTTTTTTTTTTTTTTTTTTTTTTTTTTTTTTTTTTTTTTTTTTTTTTTTTTTTTTTTTTTTTTTTTTTTTTTTTTTTTTTTTTTTTTTTTTTTTTTTTTTTTTTTTTTTTTTTTTTTTTTTTTTTTTTTTTTTTTTTTTTTTTTTTTTTTTTTTTTTTTTTTTTTTTTTTTTTTTTTTTTTTATTTTTTTTTTTTTTTTTTTTTTTTTTTTTTTTTTTTTTTTTTTTTTTTTTTTTTTTTTTTTTTTTTTTTTTTTTTTTTTTTTTTTTTTTTTTTTTTTTTTTTTTTTTTTTTTTTTTTTTTTTTTTTTTTTTTTTTTTTTTTTTTTTTTTTTTTTTTTTTTTTTTTTTTTTTTTTTTTTTTTTTTTTTTTTTTTTTTTTTTTTTTTTTTTTTTTTTTTTTTTTTTTTTTTTTTTTTTTTTTTTTTTTTTTTTTTTTTTTTTTTTTTTTTTTTTTTTTTTTTTTTTTTTTTTTTTTTTTTTTTTTTTTTTTTTTTTTTTTTTTTTTTTTTTTTTTTTTTTTTTTTTTTTTTTTTTTTTTTTTTTTTTTTTTTTTTTTTTTTTTTTTTTATTTTTTTTTTTTTTTTTTTTTTTTTTTTTTATTTTTTTTTTTTTTTTTTTTTTTTTTTTTTTTTTTTTTTTTTTTTTTTTTTTTTTTTTTTTTTTTTTTTTTTTTTTTTTTTTTTTTTTTTTTTTTTTTTTTTTTTTTTTTTTTTTTTTTTTTTTTTTTTTTTTTTTTTTTTTTTTTTTTTTTTTTTTTTTTTTTTTTTTTTTTTTTTTTTTTTTCTTTTTTTTTTTTTTTTTTTTTTTTTTTTTTTTTTT
This sequence comes from Capsicum baccatum var. pendulum, assembly GCA_030864225.1. Lineage (NCBI taxonomy): Eukaryota > Viridiplantae > Streptophyta > Magnoliopsida > Solanales > Solanaceae > Capsicum > Capsicum baccatum. The sequence goes on along the minus strand of JAQZCD010000116.1, from coordinate 112,834 downwards.
TTTTTTTTTTTTTTTTTTTTTTTTTTTTTTTTTTTTTTTTTTTTTTTTTTTTTTTTTTTTTTTTTTTTTTTTTTTTTTTTTTTTTTTTTTTTTTTTTTTTATTTTTTTTTTTTTTTTTTTTTTTTTTTTTTTTTTTTTTTTTTTTTTTTTTTTTTTTTTTTTTTTTTTTTTTTTTTTTTTTTTTTTTTTTTTTTTTTTTTTTTTTTTTTTTTTTTTTTTTTTTTTTTTTTTTTTTTTTTTTTTTTTTTTTTTTTTTTTTTTTTTTTTTTTTTTTTTTTTTTTTTTTTTTTTTTTTTTTTTTTTTTTTTTTTTTTTTTTTTTTTTTTTTTTTTTTTTTTTTTTTTTTTTTTTTTTTTTTTTTTTATTTTTTTTTTTTTTTTTTTTTTTTTTTTTTTTTTTTTTTTTTTTTTTTTTTTTTTTTTTTTTTTTTTTTTTTTTTTTTTTTTTTTTTTTTTTTTTTTTTTTTTTTTTTTTTTTTTTTTTTTTTTTTTTTTTTTTTTTTTTTTTTTTTTTTTTTTTTTTTTTTTTTTTTTTTTTTTTTTTTTTTTTTTTTTTTTTTTTTTTTTTTTTTTTTTTTTTTTTTTTTTTTTTTTTTTTTTTTTTTTTTTTTTTTTTTTTTTTTTTTTTTTTTTTTTTTTTTTTTTTTTTTTTTTTTTTTTTTTTTTTTTTTTTTTTTTTTTTTTTTTTTTTTTTTTTTTTTTTTTTTTTTTTTTTTTTTTTTTTTTTTTTTTTTTTTTTTTTTTTTTTTTTTTTTTTTTTTTTTTTTTTTTTTTTTTTTTTTTTTTTTTTTTTTTTTTTTTTTTTTTTTTTTTTTTTTTTTTTTTTTCTTTTTTTTTTTTTTTTTTTTTTTTTTTTTTTTTTTTTTTTTTTTTTTTTTTTTTTTTTTTTTTTTTTTTTTTTTTTTTTTTTTTTTTTTTTTTTTTTTTTTTTTTTTTTTTTTTTTTTTTTTTTTTTTTTATTTTTTTTTTTTTTTTTTTTTTTTTTTTTTTTTTTTTTTTTTTTTTTTTTTTTTTTTTTTTTTTTTTTTTTTTTTTTTTTTTTTTTTTTTTTTTTTTTTTTTTTTTTTTTTTTTTTTTTTTTTTTTTTTTTTTTTTTTTTTTTTTTTTTTTTTTTTTTTTTTTTTTTTTTTTTTTTTTTTTTTTTTTTTTTTTTTTTTTTTTTTTTTTTTTTTTTTTTTTTTTTTTTTTTTTTTTTTTTTTTTTTTTTTTTTTTTTTTTTTTTTTTTTTTTTTTTTTTTTTTTTTTTTTTTTTTTTTTTTTTTTTTTTTTTTTTTTTTTTTTTTTTTTTTTTTTTTTTTTTTTTTTTTTTTTTTTTTTTTTTTTTTTTTTTTTTTTTTTTTTTTTTTTTTTTTTTTTTTTTTTTTTTTTTTTTTTTTTTTTTTTTTTTTTTTTTTTTTTTTTTTTTTTTTTTTTTTTTTTTTTTTTTTTTTTTTTTTTTTTTTTTTTTTTTTTTTTTTTTTTTTTTTTTTTTTTTTTTTTTTTTTTTTTTTTTTTTTTTTTTTTTTTTTTTTTTTTTTTTTTTTTTTTTTTTTTTTTTTTTTTTTTTTTTTTTTTTTTTTTTTTTTTTTTTTTTTTTTTTTTTTTTTTTTTTTTTTTTTTTTTTTTTTTTTTTTTTTTTTTTTTTTTTTTTTTTTTTTTTTTTTTTTTTTTTTTTTTTTTTTTTTTTTTTTTTTTTTTTTTTTTTTTTTTTTTTTTTTTTTTTTTTTTTTTTTTTTTTTTTTTTTTTTTTTTTTTTTTTTTTTTTTTTTTTTTTTTTTTTTTTTTTTATTTTTTTTTTTTTTTTTTTTTTTTTTTTTTTTTTTTTTTTTTTTTTTTTTTTTTTTTTTTTTTTTTTTTTTTTTTTTTTTTTTTTTTTTTTTTTTTTTTTTTTTTTTTTTTTTTTTTTTTTTTTTTTTTTTTTTTTTTTTTTTTTTTTTTTTTTTTTTTTTTTTTTTTTTTTTTTTTTTTTTTTTTTTTTTTTTTTTTTTTTTTTTTTTTTTTTTTTTTTTTTTTTTTTTTTTTTTTTTTTTTTTTTTTTTTTTTTTTTTTTTTTTTTTTTTTTTTTTTTTTTTTTTTTTTTTTTTTTTTTTTTATTTTTTTTTTTTTTTTTTTTTTTTTTTTTTTTTTTTTTTTTTTTTTTTTTTTTTTTTTTTTTTTTTTTTTTTTTTTTTTTTTTTTTTTTTTTTTTTTTTTTTTTTTTTTTTTTTTTTTTTTTTTTTTTTTTTTTTTTTTTTCTTTTTTTTTTTTTTTTTTTTTTTTTTTTTTTTTTTTTTTTTTTTTTTTTTTTTTTTTTTTTTTTTTTTTTTTTTTTTTTTTTTTTTATTTTTTTTTTTTTTTTTTTTTTTTTTTTTTTTTTTTTTTTTTTTTTTTTTTTTTTTTTTTTTTTTTTTTTTTTTTTTTTTTTTTTTTTTTTTTTTTTTTTTTTTTTTTTTTTTTTTTTATTTTTTTTTTTTTTTTTTTTTTTTTTTTTTTTTTTTTTTTTTTTTTTTTTTTTTTTTTTTTTTTTTTTTTTTTTTTATTTTTTTTTTTTTTTTTTTTTTTTTTTTTTTTTTTTTTTTTTTTTTTTTTTTTTTTTTTTTTTTTTTTTTTTTTTTTTTTTTTTTTTTTTATTTTTTTTTTTTTTTTTTTTTTTTTTTTTTTTTTTTTTTTTTTTTTTTTTTTTTTTTTTTTTTTTTTTTTTTTTTTTTTTTTTTTTTTTTTTTTTTTTTTTTTTTTTTTTTTTTTTTTTTTTTTTTTTTTTTTTTTTTTTTTTTTTTTTTTTTTTTTTTTTTTTTTTTTTTTTTTTTTTTTTTTTTTTTTTTTTTTTTTTTTTTTTTTTTTTTTTTTTTTTTTTTTTTTTTTTTTTTTTTTTTTTTT
>JAQZCD010000116.1:70000-102500 GCA_030864225.1 Capsicum baccatum var. pendulum | reverse complement strand
TTTTTTTTTTTTTTTTTTTTTTTTTTTTTTTTTTTTTTTTTTTTTTTTTTTTTTTTTTTTTTTTTTTTTTTTTTTTTTTTTTTTTTTTTTTTTTTTTTTTTTTTTTTTTTTTTTTTTTTTTTTTTTTTTTTTTTTTTTTTTTTTTTTTTTTTTTTTTTTTTTTTTTTTTTTTTTTTTTTTTTTTTTTTTTTTTTTTTTTTTTTTTTTTTTTTTTTTTTTTTTTTTTTTTTTTTTTTTTTTTTTTTTTTTTTTTTTTTTTTTTTTTTTTTTTTTTTTTTTTTTTTTTTTTTTTTTTTTTTTTTTTTTTTTTTTTTTTTTTTTTTTTTTTTTTTTTTTTTTTTTTTTATTTTTTTTTTTTTTTTTTTTTTTTTTTTTTTTTTTTTTTTTTTTTTTTTTTTTTTTTTTTTTTTTTTTTTTTTTTTTTTTTTTTTTTTTTTTTTTTTTTTTTTTTTTTTTTTTTTTTTTTTTTTTTTTTTTTTTTTTTTTTTTTTTTTTTTTTTTTTTTTTTTTTTTTTTTTTTTTTTTTTTTTTTTTTTTTTTTTTTTTTTTTTTTTTTTTTTTTTTTTTTTTTTTTTTTTTTTTTTTTTTTTTTTTTTTTTTTTTTTTTTTTTTTTTTTTTTTTTTTTTTTTTTTTTTTTTTTTTTTTTTTTTTTATTTTTTTTTTTTTTTTTTTTTTTTTTTTTTTTTTTTTTTTTTTTTTTTTTTTTTTTTTTTTTTTTTTCTTTTTTTTTTTTTTTTTTTTTTTTTTTTTTTTTTTTTTTTTTTTTTTTTTTTTTTTTTTTTTTATTTTTTTTTTTTTTTTTTTTTTTTTTTTTTTTTTTTTTTTTTTTTTTTTTTTTTTTTTTTTTTTTTTTTTTTTTTTTTTTTTTTTTTTTTTTTTTTTTTTTTTTTTTTTTTTTTTTTTTTTTTTTTTTTTTTTTTTTTTTTTTTTTTTTTTTTTTTTTTTTTTTTTTTTTTTTTTTTTTTTTTTTTTTTTTTTTTTTTTTTTTTTTTTTTTTTTTTTTTATTTTTTTTTTTTTTTTTTTTTTTTTTTTTTTTTTTTTTTTTTTTTTTTTTTTTTTTTTTTTTTTTTTTTTTTTTTTTTTTTTTTTTTTTTTTTTTTTTTTTTTTTTTTTTTTTTTTTTTTTTTTTTTTTTTTTTTTTTTTTTTTTTTTTTTTTTTTTTTTTTTTTTTTTTTTTTTTTTTTTTTTTTTTTATTTTTTTTTTTTTTTTTTTTTTTTTTTTTTTTTTTTTTTTTTTTTTTTTTTTTTTTTTTTTTTTTTTTTATTTTTTTTTTTTTTTTTTTTTTTTTTTTTTTTTTTTTTTTTTTTTTTTTTTTTTTTTTTTTTTTTTTTTTTTTTTTTTTTTTTTTTTTTTTTTTTTTTTTTTTTTTTTTTTTTTTATTTTTTTTTTTTTTTTTTTTTTTTTTTTTTTTTTTTTTTTTTTTTTTTTTTTTTTTTTTTTTTTTTTTTTTTTTTTTTTTTTTTTTTTTTTTTTTTTTTTTTTTTTTTTTTTTTTTTTTTTTTTTTTTTTTTTTTTTTTTTTTTTTTTTTTTTTTATTTTTTTTTTTTTTTTTTTTTTTTTTTTTTCTTTTTTTTTTTTTTTTTTTTTTTTTTTTTTTTTTTTTTTTTTTTTTTTTTTTTTTTTTTTTTTTTTTTTCTTTTTTTTTTTTTTTTTTTTTTTTTTTTTTTTTTTTTTTTTTTTTTTTTTTTTTTTTTTTTTTTTTTTTTTTTTTTTTTTTTTTTTTTTTTTTTTTTTTTTTTTTTTTTTTTTTTTTTTTTTTTTTTTTTTTTTTTTTTTTTTTTTTTTTTTTTTTTTTTTTTTTTTTTTTTTTTTTTTTTTTTTTTTTTTTTTTTTTTTTCTTTTTTTTTTTTTTTTTTTTTTTTTTTTTTTTTTTTTTTTTTTTTTTTTTTTTTTTTTTTTTTTTTTTTTTTTTTTTTTTTTTTTTTTTTTTTTTTTTTTTTTTTTTTTTTTTTTTTTTTTTTTTTTTTTTTTTTTTTTTTTTTTTTTTTTTTTTTTTTTTTTTTTTTTTTTTTTTTTTTTTTTTTTTTTTTTTTTTTTTTTTTTTTTTTTTTTTTTTTTTTTTTTTTTTTTTTTTTTTTTTTTTTTTTTTTTTTTTTTTTTTTTTTTTTTTTTTTTTTTTTTTTTTTTTTTTTTTTTTTTTTTTTTTTTTTTTTTTTTTTTTTTTTTTTATTTTTTTTTTTTTTTTTTTTTTTTTTTTTTTTTTTTTTTTTTTTTTTTTTTTTTTTTTTTTTTTTTTTTTTTTTTTTTTTTTTTTTTTTTTTTTTTTTTTTTTTTTTTTTTTTTTTTTTTTTTTTTTTTTTTTTTTTTTTTTTTTTTTTTTTTTTTTTTTTTTTTTTTTTTTTTTTTTTTTTTTTTTTTTTTTTTTTTTTTTTTTTTTTTTTTTTTTTTTTTTTTTTTTTTTTTTTTTTTTTTTTTTTTTTTTTTTTTTTTTTTTTTTTTTTTTTTTTTTTTTTTTTTTTTTTTTTTTTTTTATTTTTTTTTTTTTTTTTTTTTTTTTTTTTTTTTTTTTTTTTTTTTTTTTTTTTTTTTTTTTTTTTTTTTTTTTTTTTTTTTTTTTTTTTTTTTTTTTTTTTTTTTTTTTTTTTTTTTTTTTTTTTTTTTTTTTTTTTTTTTTTTTTTTTTTTTTTTTTTTTTTTTTTTTTTTTTTTTTTTTTTTTTTTTTTTTTTTTTTTTTTTTTTTTTTTTTTTTTTTTTTTTTTTTTTTTTTTTTTTTTTTTTTTTTTTTTTTTTTTTTTTTTTTTTTTTTTTTTTTTTTTTTTTTTTTTTTTTTTTTTTTTTTTTTTCTTTTTTTTTTTTTTTTTTTTTTTTTTTTTTTTTTTTTTTTTTTTTTTTTTTTTTTTTTTTTTTTTTTTTTTTTTTTTTTTTTTTTATTTTTTTTTTTTTTTTTTTTTTTTTTTTTTTTTTTTCTTTTTTTTTTTTTTTTTTTTTTTTTTTTTTTTTTTTTTTTTTTTTTTTTTTTTTTTTTTTTTTTTTTTTTTTTTTTTTTTTTTTTTTTTTTTTTTTTTTTTTTTTTTTTTTTTTTTTTTTTTTTTTTTTTTTTTTTTTTTTTTTTTTTTTTTTTTTTTTTTTTTTTTTTTTTTTTTTTTTTTTTTTTTTTTTTTTTTTTTTTTTTTTTTTTTTTTTTTTTTTTTTTTTTTTTTTTTTTTTTTTTTTTTTTTTTTTTTTTTTTTTTTTTTTTTTTTTTTTTTTTTTTTTTTTTTTTTTTTTTTTTTTTTTTTTTTTTTTTTTTTTTTTTTTTTTTTTTTTTTTTTTTTTTTTTTTTTTTTTTTTTTTTTTTTTTTTTTTTTTTTTTTTTTTTTTTTTTTTTTTTTTTTTTTTTTTTTTTTTTTTTTTTTTTTTTTTTTTTTTTTTTTTTTTTTTTTTTTTTTTTTTTTTTTTTTTTTTTTTTTTTTTTTTTTTTTTTTTTTTTTTTTTTTTTTTTTTTTTTTTTTTTTTTTTTTTTTTTTTTTTTTTTTTTTTTTTTTTTTTTTTTTTTTTTTTTTTTTTTTTTTTTTTTTTTTTTTTTTTTTTTTTTTTTTTTTTTTTTTTTTTTTTTTTTTTTTTTTTTTTTTTTTTTTTTTTTTTTTTTTTTTTTTTTTTTTTTTTTTTTTTTTTTTTTTTTTTTTTTTTTTTTTTTTTTTTTTTTTTTTTTTTTTTTTTTTTTTTTTTTTTTTTTTTTTTTTTTTTTTTTTTTTTTTTTTTTTTTTTTTTTTTTTTTTTTTTTTTTTTTTTTTTTTTTTTTTTTTTTTTTTTTTTTTTTTTTTTTTTTTTTTTTTTTTTTTTTTTTTTTTTTTTTTTTTTTTTTTTTTTTTTTTTTTTTTTTTTTTTTTTTTTTTTTTTTTTTTTTTTTTTTTTTTTTTTTTTTTTTTTTTTTTTTTTTTTTTTTTTTTTTTTTTTTTTTTTTTTTTTTTTTTTTTTTTTTTTTTTTTTTTTTTTTTTTTTTTTTTTTTTTTTTTTTTTTTTTTTTTTTTTTTTTTTTTTTTTTTTTTTTTTTTTTTTTTTTTTTTTTTTTTTTTTTTTTTTTTTTTTTTTTTTTTTTTTTTTTTTTTTTTTTTTTTTTTTTTTTTTTTTTTTTTTTTTTTTTTTTTTTTTTTTTTTTTTTTTTTTTTTTTTTTTTTTTTTTTTTTTTTTTTTTTTTTTTTTTTTTTTTTTTTTTTTTTTTTTTTTTTTTTTTTTTTTTTTTTTTTTTTTTTTTTTTTTTTTTTTTTTTTTTTTTTTTTTTTTTTTTTTTTTTTTTTTTTTTTTTTTTTTTTTTTTTTTTTTTTTTTTTTTTTTTTATTTTTTTTTTTTTTTTTTTTTTTTTTTTTTTTTTTTTTTTTTTTTTTTTTTTTTTTTTTTTTTTTTTTTTTTTTTTTTTTTTTTTTTTTTTTTTTTATTTTTTTTTTTTTTTTTTTTTTTTTTTTTTTTTTTTTTTTTTTTTTTTTTTTTTTTTTTTTTTTTTTTTTTTTTTTTTTTTTTTTTTTTTTTTTTTTTTTTTTTTTTTTTTTTTTTTTTTTTTTTTTTTTTTTTTTTTTTTTTTTTTTTTTTTTTTTTTTTTTTTTTTTTTTTTTTTTTTTTTTTTTTTTTTTTTTTTTTTTTTTTTTTTTTTTTTTTTTTTTTTTTTTTTTTTTTTTTTTTTTTTTTTTTTTTTTTTTTTTTTTTTTTTTTTTTTTTTTTTTTTTTTTTTTTTTTTTTTTTTTTTTTTTTTTTTTTTTTTTTTTTTTTTTTTTTTTTTTTTTTTTTTTTTTTTTTTTTTTTTTTTTTTTTTTTTTTTTTTTTTTTTTTTTTTTTTTTTTTTTTTTTTTTTTTTTTTTTTTTTTTTTTTTTTTTTTTTTTTTTTTTTTTTTTTTTTTTTTTTTTTTTTTTTTTTTTTTTTTTTTTTTTTTTTTTTTTTTTTTTTTTTTTTTTTTTTTTTTTTTTTTTTTTTTTTTTTTTTTTTTTTTTTTTTTTTTTTTTTTTTTTTTTTTTTTTTTTTTTTTTTTTTTTTTTTTTTTTTTTTTTTTTTTTTTTTTCTTTTTTTTTTTTTTTTTTTTTTTTTTTTTTTTTTTTTTTTTTTTTTTTTTTTTTTTTTTTTTTTTTTTTTTTTTTTTTTTTTTTTTTTTTTTTTTTTTTTTTTTTATTTTTTTTTTTTTTTTTTTTTTTTTTTTTTTTTTTTTTTTTTTTTTTTTTTTTTTTTTTTTTTTTTTTTTTTTTTTTTTTTTTTTTTTTTTTTTTTTTTTTTTTTTTTTTTTTTTTTTTTTTTTTTTTTTTTTTTTTTTTTTTTTTTTTTTTTTTTTTTTTTTTTTTTTTTTTTTTTTTTTTTTTTTTTTTTTTTTTTTTTTTTTTTTTTTTTTTTTTTTTTTTTTTTTTTTTTTTTTTTTTTTTTTTTTTTTTTTTTTTTTTTTTTTTTTTTTTTTTTTTTTTTTTTTTTTTTTTTTTTTTTTTTTTTTTTTTTTTTTTTTTTTTTTTTTTTTTTTTTTTTTTTTTTTTTTTTTTTTTTTTTTTTATTTTTTTTTTTTTTTTTTTTTTTTTTTTTTTTTTTTTTTTTTTTTTTTTTTTTTTTTTTTTTTTTTTTTTTTTTTTTTTTTTTTTTTTTTTTTTTTTTTTTTTTTTTTTTTTTTTTTTTTTTTTTTTTTTTTTTTTTTTTTTTTTTTTTTTTTTTTTTTTTTTTTTTTTTTTTTTTTTTTTTTTTTTTTTTTTTTATTTTTTTTTTTTTTTTTTTTTTTTTTTTTTTTTTTTTTTTTTTTTTTTTTTTTTTTTTTTTTTTTTTTTTTTTTTTTTTTTTTTTTTTTTTTTTTTTTTTTTTTTTTTTTTTTTTTTTTTTTTTTTTTTTTTTTTTTTTTATTTTTTTTTTTTTTTTTTTTTTTTTTTTTTTTTTTTTTTTTTTTTTTTTTTTTTTTTTTTTTTTTTTTTTTTTTTTTTTTTTTTTTTTTTTTTTTTTTTTTTTTTTTTTTTTTTTTTTTTTTTTTTTTTTTTTTTTTTTTTTTTTTTTTTTTTTTTTTTTTTTTTTTTTTTTTTTTTTTTTTTTTTTTTTTTTTTTTTTTTTTTTTTTTTTTTTTTTTTTTTTTTTTTTTTTTTTTTTTTTTTTTTTTTTTTTTTTTTTTTTTTTTTTTTTATTTTTTTTTTTTTTTTTTTTTTTTTTTTTTTTTTTTTTTTTTTTTTTTTTTTTTTTATTTTTTTTTTTTTTTTTTTTTTTTTTTTTTTTTTTTTTTTTTTTTTTTTTTTTTTTTTTTTTTTTTTTTTTTTTTTTTTTTTTTTTTTTTTTTTTTTTTTTTTTTTTTTTTTTTTTTTTTTTTTTTTTTTTTTTTTTTTTTTTTTTTTTTTTTTTTTTTTTTTTTTTTTTTTTTTTTTTTTTTTTTTTTTTTTTTTTTTCTTTTTTTTTTTTTTTTTTTTTTTTTTTTTTTTTTTTTTTTTTTTTTTTTTTTTTTTTTTTTTTTTTTTTTTTTTTTTTTTCTTTTTTTTTTTTTTTTTTTTTTTTTTTTTTTTTTTTTTTTTTTTTTTTTTTTTTTTTTTTTTTTTTTTTTTTTTTTTTTTTTTTTTTTCTTTTTTTTTTTTTTTTTTTTTTTTTTTTTTTTTTTTTTTTTTTTTTTTTTTTTTTTTTTTTTTTTTTTTTTTTTTTTTTTTTTTTTTTTTTTTTTTTTTTTTTTTTTTTTTTTTTTTTTTTTTTTTTTTTTTTTTTTTTTTTTTTTTCTTTTTTTTTTTTTTTTTTTTTTTTTTTTTTTTTTTTTTTTTTTTTTTTTTTTTTTTTTTTTTTTTTTTTTTTTTTTTTTTTTTTTTTTTTTTTTTTTTTTTTTTTTTTTTTTTTTTTTTTTTTTTTTTTTTTTTTTTTTTTTTTTTTTTTTTTTTTTTTTTTTTTTTTTTTTTTTTTTTTTTTTTTTTTTTTTTTTTTTTTTTTTTTTTTTTTTTTTTTTTTTTTTTTTTTTTTTTTTTTTTTTTTTTTTTTTTTTTTTTTTTTTTTTTTTTTTTTTTTTTTTTTTTTTTTTTTTTTTTTTTTTTTTTTTTTTTTTTTTTTTTTTTTTTTTTTTTTTTTTTTTTTTTTTTTTTTTTTTTTTATTTTTTTTTTTTTTTTTTTTTTTTTTTTTTTTTTTTTTTTTTTTTTTTTTTTTTTTTTTTTTTTTTTTTTTTTTTTTTTTTTTTTTTTTTTTTTTTTTTTTTTTTTTTTTTTTTTTTTTTTTTTTTTTTTTTTTTTTTTTTTTTTTTTTTTTTTTTTTTTTTTTTTTTTTTTTTTTTTTTTTTTTTTTTTTTTTTTTTTTTTTTTTTTTTTTTTTTTTTTTTTTTTTTTTTTTTATTTTTTTTTTTTTTTTTTTTTTTTTTTTTTTTTTTTTTTTTTTTTTTTTTTTTTTTTTTTTTTTTTTTTTTTTTTTTTTTTTTTTTTTTTTTTTTTTTTTTTTTTTTTTTTTTTTTTTTTTTTTTTTTTTTTTTTTTTTTTTTTTTTTTTTATTTTTTTTTTTTTTTTTTTTTTTTTTTTTTTTTTTTTTTTTTTTTTTTTTTTTTTTTATTTTTTTTTTTTTTTTTTTTTTTTTTTTTTTTTTTTTTTTTTTTTTTTTTTTTTTTTTTTTTTTTTTTTTTTTTTTTTTTTTTTTTTTTTTTTTTTTTTTTTTTTTTTTTTTTTTTTTTTTTTTTTTTTTTTTTTTTTTTTTTTTTTTTTTTTTTTTTTTTTTTTTTTTTTTTTTTTTTTTTTTTTTTTTTTTTTTTTTTTTTTTTTTTTTTTTTTTTTTTTTTTTTTTTTTTTTTTTTTTTTTTTTTTTTTTTTTTTTTTTTTTTTTTTTTTTTTTTTTTTTTTTTTTTTTTTTTTTTTTTTTTTTTTTTTTTTTTTTTTTTTTTTTTTTTTTTTTTTTTTTTTTTTTTTTTTTTTTTTTTTTTTTTTTTTTTTTTTTTTTTTTTTTTTTTTTTTTTTTTTTTTTTTTTTTTTTTTTTTTTTTTTTTTTTTTTTTTTTTTTTTTTTTTTTTTTTTTTTTTTTTTTTTTTTTTTTTTTTTTTTTTTTTTTTTTTTTTTTTTTTTTTTTTTTTTTTTTTTTTTTTTTTTTATTTTTTTTTTTTTTTTTTTTTTTTTTTTTTTTTTTTTTTTTTTTTTTTTTTTTTTTTTTTTTTTTTTTTTTTTTTTTTTTTTTTTTTTTTTTTTTTTTTTTTTTTTTTTTTTTTTTTTTTTTTTTTTTTTTTTTTTTTTTTTTTTTTTTTTTTTTTTTTTTTTTTTTTTTTTTTTTATTTTTTTTTTTTTTTTTTTTTTTATTTTTTTTTTTTTTTTTTTTTTTTTTTTTTTTTTTTTTTTTTTTTTTTTTTTTTTTTTTTTTTTTTTTTTTTTTTTTTTTTTTTTTTTTTTTTTTTTTTTTTTTTTTTTTTTTTTTTTTTTTTTTTTTTTTTTTTTTTTTTTTTTTTTTTTTTTTTTTTTTTTTTTTTTTTTTTTTTTTTTTTTTTTTTTTTTTTTTTTTTTTTTTTTTTTTTTTTTTTTTTTTTTTTTTTTTTTTTTTTTTTTTTTTTTTTTTTTTTTTTTTTTTTTTTTTTTTTTTTTTTTTTTTTTTTTTTTTTTTTTTTTTTTTTTTTTTTTTTTTTTTTTTTTTTTTTTTTTTTTTTTTTTTTTTTTTTTTTTTTTTTTTTTTTTTTTTTTTTTTTTTTTTTTTTTTTTTTTTTTTTTTTTTTTTTTTTTTTTTTTTTTTTTTTATTTTTTTTTTTTTTTTATTTTTTTTTTTTTTTTTTTTTTTTTTTTTTTTTTTTTTTTTTTTTTTTTTTTTTTTTTTTTTTTTTTTTTTTTTTTTTTTTTTTTTTTTTTTTTTTTTTTTTTTTTTTTTTATTTTTTTTTTTTTTTTTTTTTTTTTTTTTTTTTTTTTTTTTTTTTTTTTTTTTTTTTTTTTTTTTTTTTTTTTTTTTTTTTTTTTTTTTTTTTTTTTTTTTTTTTTTTTTTTTTTTTTTTTTTTTTTTTTTTTTTTTTTTTTTTTTTTTTTTTTTTTTTTTTTTTTTTTTTTTTTTTTTTTTTTTTTTTTTTTTTTTTTTTTTTTTTTTTTTTTTTTTTTTTTTTTTTTTTTTTTTTTTTTTTTTTTTTTTTTTTTTTTTTTTTTTTTTTTTTTTTTTTTTTTTTTTTTTTTTTTTTTTTTTTTTTTTTTTTTTTTTTTTTTTTTTTTTTTTTTTTTTTTTTTTTTTTTTTTTTTTTTTTTTTTTTTTTTTTTTTTTTTTTTTTTTATTTTTTTTTTTTTTTTTTTTTTTTTTTTTTTTTTTTATTTTTTTTTTTTTTTTTTTTTTTTTTTTTTTTTTTTTTTTTTTTTTTTTTTTTTTTTTTTTTTTTTTTTTTTTTTTTTTTTTTTTTTTTTTTTTTTTTTTTTTTTTTTTTTTTTTTTTTTTTTTTTTTTTTTTTTTTTTTATTTTTTTTTTTTTTTTTTTTTTTTTTTTTTTTTTTTTTTTTTTTTTTTTTTTTTTTTTTTTTTTTTTTTTTTTTTTTTTTTTTTTTTTTTTTTTTTTTTTTTTTTTTTTTTTTTTTTTTTTTTTTTTTTTTTTTTTTTTTTTTTTTTTTTTTTTTTTTTTTTTTTTTTTTTTTTTTTTTTTTTTTTTTTTTTTTTTTTTTTTTTTTTTTTTTTTTTTTTTTTTTTTTTTTTTTTTTTTTTTTTTTTTTTTTTTTTTTTTTTTTTTTTTTTTTTTTTTTTTTTTTTTTTTTTTTTTTTTTTTTTTTTTTTTTTTTTTTTTTTTTTTTTTTTTTTTTTTTTTTTTTTTTTTTTTTTTTTTTTTTTTTTTTTTTTTTTTTTTTTTTTTTTTTTTTTTTTTTTTTTTTTTTTTTTTTTTTTTTTTTTTTTTTTTTTTTTTTTTTTTTTTTTTTTTTTTTTTTTTTTTTTTTTTTTTTTTTTTATTTTTTTTTTTTTTTTTTTTTTTTTTTTTTTTTTTTTTTTTTTTTTTTTTTTTTTTTTTTTTTTTTTTTTTTTTTTTTTTTTTTTTTTTTTTTTTTTTTTTTTTTTTTTTTTTTTTTTTTTTTTTTTTTTTTTTTTTTTTTTTTTTTTTTTTTTTTTTTTTTTTTTTTTTTTTTTTTTTTTTTTTTTTTTTTTTTTTTTTTTTTTTTTTTTTTTTTTTTTTTTTTTTTTTTTTTTTTTTTTTTTTTTTTTTTTTTTTTTTTTTTTTTTTTTTTTTTTTTTTTTTTTTTTTTTTTTTTTTTTTTTTTTTTTTTTTTTTTTTTTTTTTTTTTTTTTTTTTTTTTTTTTTTTTTTTTTTTTTTTTTTTTTCTTTTTTTTTTTTTTTTTTTTTTTTTTTTTTTTTTTTTTTTTTTTTTTTTTTTTTTTTTTTTTTTTTTTTTTTTTTTTTTATTTTTTTTTTTTTTTTTTTTTTTTTTTTTTTTTTTTTTTTTTTTTTTTTTTTTTTTTTTTTTTTTTTTTTTTTTTTTTTTTTTTTTTTTTTTTTTTTTTTTTTTTTTTTTTTTTTTTTTTTTTTTTTTTTTTTTTTTTTTTTTTTTTTTTTTTTTTTTTTTTTTTTTTTTTTTTTTTTTTTTTTTTTTTTTTTTTTTTTTTTTTTTTTTTTTTTTTTTTTTTTTTTTTTTTTTTTTTTTTTTTTTTTTTTTTTTTTTTTTTTTTTTTTTTTTTTTTTTTTTTTTTTTTTTTTTTTTTTTTTTTTTTTTTTTTTTTTTTTTTTTTTTTTTTTTTTTTTTTTTTTTTTTTTTTTTTTTTTTTTTTTTTTTTTTTTTTTTTTTTTTTTTTTTTTTTTTTTTTTTTTTTTTTTTTTTTTTTTTTTTTTTTTTTTTTTTTTTTTTTTTTTTTTTTTTTTTTTTTTTTTTTTTTTTTTTTTTTTTTTTTTTTTTTTTTTTTTTTTTTTTTTTTTTTTTTTTTTTTTTTTTTTTTTTTTTTTTTTTTTTTTTTTTTTTTTTTTTTTTTTTTTTTTTTTTTTTTTTTTTTTTTTTTTTTTTTTTTTTTTTTTTTTTTTTTTTTTTTTTTTTTTTTTTTTTTTTTTTTTTTTTTTTTTTTTTTTTTTTTTTTTTTTTTTTTTTTTTTTTTTTTTTTTTTTTTTTTTTTTTTTTTTTTTTTTTTTTTTTTTTTTTTTTTTTTTTTTTTTTTTATTTTTTTTTTTTTTTTTTTTTTTTTTTTTTTTTTTTTTTTTTTTTTTTTTTTTTTTTTTTTTTTTTTTTTTTTTTTTTTTTTTTTTTTTTTTTTTTTTTTTTTTTTTTTTTTTTTTTTTTTTTTTTTTTTTTTTTTTTTTTTTTTTTTTTTTTTTTTTTTTTTTTTTTTTTTTTTTTTTTTTTTTTTTTTTTTTTTTTTTTTTTTTTTTTTTTTTTTTTTTTTTTTTTTTTTTTTTTTTTTTTTTTTTTTTTTTTTTTTTTTTTTTTTTTTTTTTTTTTTTTTTTTTTTTTTTTTTTTTTTTTTTTTTTTTTTTTTTTTTTTTTTTTTTTTTTTTTTTTTTTTTTTTTTTTTTTTTTTTTTTTTTTTTTTTTTTTTTTTTTTTTTTTTTTTTTTTTTTTTTTTTTTTTTTTTTTTTTTTTTTTTTTTTTTTTTTTTTTTTTTTTTTTTTTTTTTTTTTTTTTTTTTTTTTTTTTTTTTTTTTTTTTTTTTTTTTTTTTTTTTTTTTTTTTTTTTTTTTTTTTTTTTTTTTTTTTTTTTTTTTTTTTTTTTTTTTTTTTTTTTTTTTTTTTTTTTTTTTTTTTTTTTTTTTTTTTTTTTTTTTTTTTTTTTTTTTTTTTTTTTTTTTTTTTTTTTTTTTTTTTTTTTTTTTTTTTTTTTTTTTTTTTTTTTTTTTTTTATTTTTTTTTTTTTTTTTTTTTTTTTTTTTTTTTTTTTTTTTTTTTTTTTTTTTTTTTTTTTTTTTTTTTTTTTTTTTTTTTTTTTTTTTTTTTTTTTTTTTTTTTTTTTTTTTTTTTTTTTTTTTTTTTTTTTTTTTTTTTTTTTTTTTTTTTTTTTTTTTTTTTTTTTTTTTTTTTTTTTTTTTTTTTTTTTTTTTTTTTTTTATTTTTTTTTTTTTTTTTTTTTTTTTTTTTTTTTTTTTTTTTTTTTTTTTTTTTTTTTTTTTTTTTTTTTTTTTTTTTTTTTTTTTTTTTTTTTTTTTTATTTTTTTTTTTTTTTTTTTTTTTTCTTTTTTTTTTTTTTTTTTTTTTTTTTTTTTTTTTTTTTTTTTTTTTTTTTTTTTTTTTTTTTTTTTTTTTTTTTTTTTTTTTTTTTTTTTTTTTTTTTTTTTTTTTTTTTTTTTTTTTTTTTTTTTTTTTTTTTTTTTTTTTTTTTTTTTTTTTTTTTTTTTTTTTTTTTTTTTTTTTTTTTTTTTTTTTTTTTTTTTTTTTTTTTATTTTTTTTTTTTTTTTTTTTTTTTTTTTTTTTTTTTTTTTTTTTTTTTTTTTTTTTTTTTTTTTTTTTTTTTTTTTTTTTTTTTTTTTTTTTTTTTTTTTTTTTTTTTTTTTTTATTTTTTTTTTTTTTTTTTTTTTTTTTTTTTTTTTTTTTTTTTTTTTTTTTTTTTTTTTTTTTTTTTTTTTTTTTTTTTTTTTTTTTTTTTTTTTTTTTTTTTTTTTTTTTTTTTTTTTTTTTTTTTTTTTTTTTTTTTTTTTTTTTTTTTTTTTTTTTTTTTTTTTTTTTTTTTTTTTTTTTTTTTTTTTTTTTTTTTTTTTTTTTTTTTTTTTTTTTTTTTTTTTTTTTTTTTTTTTTTTTTTTTTTTTTTTTTTTTTTTTTTTTTTTTTTTTTTTTTTTTTTTTTTTTTTTTTTTTTTTTTTTTTTTTTTTTTTTTTTTTTTTTTTTTTTTTTTTTTTTTTTTTTTTTTTTTTTTTTTTTTTTTTTTTTTTTTTTTTTTTTTTTTTTTTTTTTTTTTTTTTTTTTTTTTTTTTTTTTTTTTTTTTTTTTTTTTTTTTTTTTTTTTTTTTTTTTTTTTTTTTTTTTTTTTTTTTTTTTTTTTTTTTTTTTTTTTTTTTTTTTTTTTTTTTTTTTTTTTTTTTTTTTTTTTTTTTTTTTTTTTTTTTTTTTTTTTTTTTTTTTTTTTTTTTTTTTTTTTTTTTTTTTTTTTTTTTTTTTTTTTTTTTTTTTTTTTTTTTTTTTTTTTTTTTTTTTTTTTTTTTTTTTTTTTTTTTTTTTTTTTTTTTTTTTTTTTTTTTTTTTTTTTTTTTTTTTTTTTTTTTTTTTTTTTTTTTTTTTTTTTTTTTTTTTTTTTTTTTTTTTTTTTTTTTTTTTTTTTTTTTTTTTTTTTTTTTTTTTTTTTTTTTTTTTTTTTTTTTTTTTTTTTTTTTTTTTTTTTTTTTTTTTTTTTTTTTTTTTTTTTTTTTTTTTTTTTTTTTTTTTTTTTTTTTTTTTTTTTTTTTTTTTTTTTTTTTTTTTTTTTTTTTTTTTTTTTTTTTTTTTTTTTTTTTTTTTTTTTTTTTTTTTTTTTTTTTTTTTTTTTTTTTTTTTTTTTTTTTTTTTTTTTTTTTTTTTTTTTTTTTTTTTTTTTTTTTTTTTTTTTTTTTTTTTTTTTTTTTTTTTTTTTTTTTTTTTTTTTTTTTTTTTTTTTTTTTTTTTTTTTTTTTTTTTTTTTTTTTTTTTTTTTTTTTTTTTTTTTTTTTTTTTTTTTTTTTTTTTTTTTTTTTTTTTTTTTTTTTTTTTTTTTTTTTTTTTTTTTTTTTTTTTTTTTTTTTTTTTTTTTTTTTTTTTTTTTTTTTTTTTTTTTTTTTTTTTTTTTTTTTTTTTTTTTATTTTTTTTTTTTTTTTTTTTTTTTTTTTTTTTTTTTTTTTTTTTTTTTTTTTTTTTTTTTTTTTTTTTTTTTTTTTTTTTTTTTTTTTTTTTTTTTTTTTTTTTTTTTTTTTTTTTTTTTTTTTATTTTTTTTTTTTTTTTTTTTTTTTTTTTTTTTTTTTTTTTTTTTTTTTTTTTTTTTTTTTTTTTTTTTTTTTTTTTTTTTTTTTTTTTTTTTTTTTTTTTTTTTTTTTTTTTTTTTTTTTTTTTTTTTTTTTTTTTTTTTTTTTTTTTTTTTTTTTTTTTTTTTTTTTTTTTTTTTTTTTTTTTTTTTTTTTTTTTTTTTTTTTTTTTTTTTTTTTTTTTTTTTTTTTTTTTTTTTTTTTTTTTTTTTTTTTATTTTTTTTTTTTTTTTTTTTTTTTTTTTTTTTTTTTTTTTTTTTTTTTTTTTTTTTTTTTTTTTTTTTTTTTTTTTTTTTTTTTTTTTATTTTTTTTTTTTTTTTTTTTTTTTTTTTTTTTTTTTTTTTTTTTTTTTTTTTTTTTTTTTTTTTTTTTTTTTTTTTTTTTTTTTTTTTTTTTTTTTTTTTTTTTTTTTTTTTTTTTTTTTTTTTTTTTTTTTTTTTTTTTTTTTTTTTTTTTTTTTTTTTTTTTTTTTTTTTTTTTTTTTTTTTTTTTTTTTTTTTTTTTTTTTTTTTTTTTTTTTTTTTTTTTTTTTTTTTTTTTTTTTTTTTTTTTTTTTTTTTTTTTTTTTTTTTTTTTTTTTTTTTTTTTTTTTTTTTTTTTTTTTTTTTTTTTTTTTTTTTTTTTTTTTTTTTTTTTTTTTTTTTTTTTTTTTTTTTTTTTTTTTTTTTTTTTTTTTTTTTTTTTTTTTTTTTTTTTTTTTTTTTTTTTTTTTTTTTTTTTTTTTTTTTTTTTTTATTTTTTTTTTTTTTTTTTTTTTTTTTTTTTTTTTTTTTTTTTTTTTTTTTTTTTTTTTTTTTTTTTTTTTTTTTTTTTTTTTTTTTTTTTTTTTTTTTTTTTTTTTTTTTTTTTTTTTTTTTTTTTATTTTTTTTTTTTTTTTTTTTTTTTTTTTTTTTTTTTTTTTTTTTTTTTTTTTTTTTTTTTTTTTTTTTTTTTTTTTTTTTTTTTTTTTTTTTTTTTTTTTTTTTTTTTTTATTTTTTTTTTTTTTTTTTTTTTTTTTTTTTTTTTTTTTTTTTTTTTTTTTTTTTTTTTTTTTTTTTTTTTTTTTTTTTTTTTTTTTTTTTTTTTTTTTTTTTTTTTTTTTTTTTTTTTTTTTTTTTTTTTTTTTTTTTTTTTTTTTTTTTTTTTTTTTTTTTTTTTTTTTTTTTTTTTTTTTTTTTTTTTTTTTTTTTTTTTTTTTTTTTTTTTTTTTTTTTTTTTTTTTTTTTTTTTTTTTTTTTTTTTTTTTTTTTTTTTTTTTTTTTTTTTTTTTTTTTTTTTTTTTTTTTTTTTTTTTTTTTTTTTTTTTTTTTTTTTTTTTTTTTTTTTTTTTTTTTTTTTTTTTTTTTTTTTTTTTTTTTTTTTTTTTTTTTTTTTTTTTTTTTTTTTTTTTTTTTTTTTTTTTTTTTTTTTTTTTTTTTTTTTTTTTTTTTTTTTTTTTTTTTTTTTTTTTTTTTTTTTTTTTTTTTTTTTTTTTTTTTTTTTTTTTTTTTTTTTTTTTTTTTTTTTTTTTTTTTTTTTTTTTTTTTTTTTTTTTTTTTTTTTTTTTTTTTTTTTTTTTTTTTTTTTTTTTTTTTTTTTTTTTTTTTTTTTTTTTTTTTTTTTTTTTTTTTTTTTTTTTTTTTTTTTTTTTTTTTTTTTTTTTTTTTTTTTTTTTTTTTTTTTTTTTTTTTTTTTTTTTTTTTTTTTTTTTTTTTTTTTTTTTTTTTTTTTTTTTTTTTTTTTTTTTTTTTTTTTTTTTTTTTTTTTTTTTTTTTTTTTTTTTTTTTTTTTTTTTTTTTTTTTTTTTTTTTTTTTTTTTTTTTTTTTTTTTTTTTTTTTTTTTTTTTTTTTTTTTTTTTTTTTTTTTTTTTTTTTTTTTTTTTTTTTTTTTTTTTTTTTTTTTTTTTTTTTTTTTTTTTTTTTTTTTTTTTTTTTTTTTTTTTTTTTTTTTTTTTTTTTTTTTTTTTTTTTTTTTTTTTTTTTTTTTTTTTTTTTTTTTTTTTTTTTTTTTTTTTTTTTTTTTTTTTTTTTTTTTTTTTTTTTTTTTTTTTTTTTTTTTTTTTTTTTTTTTTTTTTTTTTTTTTTTTTTTTTTTTTTTTTTTTTTTTTTTTTTTTTTTTTTTTTTTTTTTTTTTTTTTTTTTTTTTTTTTTTTTTTTTTTTTTTTTTTTTTTTTTTTTTTTTTTTTTTTTTTTTTTTTTTTTTTTTTTTTTTTTTTTTTTTTTTTTTTTTTTTTTTTTTTTTTTTTTTTTTTTTTTTTTTTTTTTTTTTTTTTTTTTTTTTTTTTTTTTTTTTTTTTTTTTTTTTTTTTTTTTTTTTTTTTTTTTTTTTTTTTTTTTTTTTTTTTTTTTTTTTTTTTTTTTTTTTTTTTTTTTTTTTTTTTTTTTTTTTTTTTTTTTTTTTTTTTTTTTTTTTTTTTTTTTTTTTTTTTTTTTTTTTTTTTTTTTTTTTTTTTTTTTTTTTTTTTTTTTTTTTTTTTTTTTTTTTTTTTTTTTTTTTTTTTTTTTTTTTTTTTTTTTTTTTTTTTTTTTTTTTTTTTTTTTTTTTTTTTTTTTTTTTTTTTTTTTTTTTTTTTTTTTTTTTTTTTTTTTTTTTTTTTTTTTTTTTTTTTTTTTTTTTTTTTTTTTTTTTTTTTTTTTTTTTTTTTTTTTTTTTTTTTTTTTTTTTTTTTTTTTTTTTTTTTTTTTTTTTTTTTTTTTTTTTTTTTTTTTTTTTTTTTTTTTTTTTTTTTTTTTTTTTTTTTTTTTTTTTTTTTTTTTTTTTTTTTTTTTTTTTTTTTTTTTTTTTTTTTTTTTTTTTTTTTTTTTTTTTTTTTTTTTTTTTTTTTTTTTTTTTTTTTTTTTTTTTTTTTTTTTTTTTTTTTTTTTTTTTTTTTTTTTTTTTTTTTTTTTTTTTTTTTTTTTTTTTTTTTTTTTTTTTTTTTTTTTTTTTTTTTTTTTTTTTTTTTTTTTTTTTTTTTTTTTTTTTTTTTTTTTTTTTTTTTTTTTTTTTTTTTTTTTTTTTTTTTTTTTTTTTTTTTTTTTTTTTTTTTTTTTTTTTTTTTTTTTTTTTTTTTTTTTTTTTTTTTTTTTTTTTTTTTTTTTTTTTTTTTTTTTTTTTTTTTTTTTTTTTTTTTTTTTTTTTTTTTTTTTTTTTTTTTTTTTTTTTTTTTTTTTTTTTTTTTTTTTTTTTTTTTTTTTTTTTTTTTTTTTTTTTTTTTTTTTTTTTTTTTTTTTTTTTTTTTTTTTTTTTTTTTTTTTTTTTTTTTTTTTTTTTTTTTTTTTTTTTTTTTTTTTTTTTTTTTTTTTTTTTTTTTTTTTTTTTTTTTTTTTTTTTTTTTTTTTTTTTTTTTTTTTTTTTTTTTTTTTTTTTTTTTTTTTTTTTATTTTTTTTTTTTTTTTTTTTTTTTTTTTTTTTTTTTTTTTTTTTTTTTTCTTTTTTTTTTTTTTTTTTTTTTTTTTTTTTTTTTTTTTTTTTTTTTTTTTTTTTTTTTTTTTTTTTTTTTTTTTTTTTTTTTTTTTTTTTTTTTTTTTTTTTTTTTTTTTTTTTTTTTTTTTTTTTTTTTTTTTTTTTTTTTTTTTTTTTTTTTTTTTTTTTTTTTTTTTTTTTTTTTTTTTTTTTTTTTTTTTTTTTTTTTTTTTTTTTTTTTTTTTTTTTTTTTTTTTTTTTTTTTTTTTTTTTTTTTTTTTTTTTTTTTTTTTTTTTTTTTTTCTTTTTTTTTTTTTTTTTTTTTTTTTTTTTTTTTTTTTTTTTTTTTTTTTTTTTTTTTATTTTTTTTTTTTTTTTTTTTTTTTTTTTTTTTTTTTTTTTTTTTTTTTTTTTTTTTTTTTTTTATTTTTTTTTTTTTTTTTTTTTTTTTTTTTTTTTTTTTTTTTTTTTTTTTTTTTTTTTTTTTTTTTTTTTTTTTTTTTTTTTTTTTTTTTTTTTTTTTTTTTTTTTTTTTTTTTTTTTTTTTTTTTTTTTTTTTTTTTTTTTTTTTTTTTTTTTTTTTTTTTTTTTTTTTTTTTTTTTTTCTTTTTTTTTTTTTTTTTTTTTTTTTTTTTTTTTTTTTTTTTTTTTTTTTTTTTTTTTTTTTTTTTTTTTTTTTTTTTTTTTTTTTTTTTTTTTTTTTTTTTTTTTTTTTTTTTTTTTTTTTTTTTTTTTTTTTTTTTTTTTTTTTTTTTTTTTTTTTTTTTTTTTTTTTTTTTTTTTTTTTTTTTTTTTTTTTTTTTTTTTTTTTTTTTTTTTTTTTTTTTTTTTTTTTTTTTTTTTTTTTTTTTTTTTTTTTTTTTTTTTTTTTTTTTTTTTTTTTTTTTTTTTTTTTTTTTTTTTTTTTTTTTTTTTTTTTTTTTTTTTTTTTTTTTTTTTTTTTTTTTTTTTTTTTTTTTTTTTTTTTTTTTTTTTTTTTTTTTTTTTTTTTTTTTTTTTTTTTTTTTTTTTTTTTTTTTTTTTTTTTTTTTTTTTTTTTTTTTTTTTTTTTTTTTTTTTTTTTTTTTTTTTTTTTTTTTTTTTTTTTTTTTTTTTTTTTTTTTTTTTTTTTTTTTTTTTTTTTTTTTTTTTTTTTTATTTTTTTTTTTTTTTTTTTTTTTTTTTTTTTTTTTTTTTTTTTTTTTTTTTTTTTTTTTTTTTTTTTTTTTTTTTTTTTTTTTTTTTTTTTTTTTTTTTTTTTTTTTTTTTTTTTTTTTTTTTTTTTTTTTTTTTTTTTTTTTTTTTTTTTTTTTTTTTTTTTTTTTTTTTTTTTTTTTTTTTTTTTTTTTTTTTTTTTTTTTTTTTTTTTTTTTTTTTTTTTTTTTTTTTTTTTTTTTTTTTTTTTTTTTTTTTTTTTTTTTTTTTTTTTTTTTTTTTTTTTTTTTTTTTTTTTTTTTTTTTTTTTTTTTTTTTTTTTTTTTTTTTTTTTTTTTTTTTTTTTTTTTTTTTTTTTTTTTTTTTTTTTTTTTTTTTTTTTTTTTTTTTTTTTTTTTTTTTTTTTTTTTTTTTTTTTTTTTTTTTTTTTTTTTTTTTTTTTTTTTTTTTTTTTTTTTTTTTTTTTTTTTTTTTTTTTTTTTTTTTTTTTTTTTTTTTTTTTTTTTTTTTTTTTTTTTTTTTTTTTTTTTTTTTTTTTTTTTTTTTTTTTTTTTTTTTTTTTTTTTTTTTTTTTTTTTTTTTTTTTTTTTTTTTTTTTTTTTTTTTTTTTTTTTTTTTTTTTTTTTTTTTTTTTTTTTTTTTTTTTTTTTTTTTTTTTTTTTTTTTTTTTTTTTTTTTTTTTTTTTTTTTTTTTTTTTTTTTTTTTTTTTTTTTTTTTTTTTTTTTTTTTTTTTTTTTTTTTTTTTTTTTTTTTTTTTTTTTTTTTTTTTTTTTTTTTTTTTTTTTTTTTTTTTTTTTTTTTTTTTTTTTTTTTTTTTTTTTTTTTTTTTTTTTTTTTTTTCTTTTTTTTTTTTTTTTTTTTTTTTTTTTTTTTTTTTTTTTTTTTTTTTTTTTTTTTTTTTTTTTTTTTTTTTTTTTTTTTTTTTTTTTTTTTTTTTTTTTTTTTTTTTTTTTTTTTTTTTTTTTTTTTTTTTTTTTTTTTTTTTTTTTTTTTTTTTTTTTTTTTTTTTTTTTTTTTTTTTTTTTTTTTTTTTTTTTTTTTTTTTTTTTTTTTTTTTTTTTTTTTTTTTTTTTTTTTTTTTTTTTTTTTTTTTTTTTTTTTTTTTTTTTTTTTTTTTTTTTTTTTTTTTTTTTTTTTTTTTTTTTTTTTTTTTTTTTTTTTTTTTTTTTTTTTTTTTTTTTTTTTTTTTTTTTTTTTTTTTTTTTATTTTTTTTTTTTTTTTTTTTTTTTTTTTTTTTTTTTTTTTTTTTTTTTTTTTTTTTTTTTTTTTTTTTTTTTTTTTTTTTTTTTTTTTTTTTTTTTTTTTTTTTTTTTTTTTTTTTTTTTTTTTTTTTCTTTTTTTTTTTTTTTTTTTTTTTTTTTTTTTTTTTTTTTTTTTTTTTTTTTTTTTTTTTTTTTTTTTTTTTTTTTTTTTTTTTTTTTTTTTTTTTTTTTTTTTTTTTTTTTTTTTTTTTTTTTTTTTTTTTTTTTTTTTTTTTTTTTTTTTTTTTTTTTTTTTTTTTTTTTTTTTTTTTTTTTTTTTTTTTTTTTTTTTTTTTTTTTTTTTTTTTTTTTTTTTTTTTTTTTTTTTTTTTTTTTTTTTTTTTTTTTTTTTTTTTTTTTTTTTTTTTTTTTTTTTTTTTTTTTTTTTTTTTTTTTTTTTTTTTTTTTTTTTTTTTTTTTTTTTTTTTTTTTTTTTTTTTTTTTTTTTTTTTTTTTTTTTTTTTTTTTTTTTTTTTTTTTTTTTTTTTTTTTTTTTTTTTTTTTTTTTTTTTTTTTTTTTTTTTTTTTTTTTTTTTTTTTTTTTTTTTTTTTTTTTTTTTTTTTTTTTTTTTTTTTTTTTTTTTTTTTATTTTTTTTTTTTTTTTTTTTTTTTTTTTTTTTTTTTTTTTTTTTTTTTTTTTTTTTTTTTTTTTTTTTTTTTTTTTTTTTTTTTTTTTTTTTTTTTTTTTTTTTTTTTTTTTTTTTTTTTTTTTTTTTTTTTTTTTTTTTTTTTTTTTTTATTTTTTTTTTTTTTTTTTTTTTTTTTTTTTTTTTTTTTTTTTTTTTTTTTTTTTTTTTTTTTTTTTTTTTTTTTTTTTTTTTTTTTTTTTTTTTTTTTTTTTTTTTTTTTTTTTTTTTGTTTTTTTTTTTTTTTTTTTTTTTTTTTTTTTTTTTTTTTTTTTTTTTTTTTTTTTTTTTTTTTTTTTTTTTTTTTCTTTTTTTTTTTTTTTTTTTTTTTTTTTTTTTTTTTTTTTTTTTTTTTTTTTTTTTTTTTTTTTTTTTTTTTTTTTTTTTTTTTTTTTTTTTTTTTTTTTTTTTTTTTTTTTTTTTTTTTTTTTTTTTTTTTTTTTTTTTTTTTTTTTTTTTTTTTTTTTTTTTTTTTTTTTTTTTTTTTTTTTTTTTTTTTTTTTTTTTTTTTTTTTTTTTTTTTTTTTTTTTTTTTTTTTTTTTTTTTTTTTTTTTGTTTTTTTTTTTTTTTTTTTTTTTTTTTTTTTTTTTTTTTTTTTTTTTTTTTTTTTTTTTTTTTTTTTTTTTTTTTTTTTTTTTTTTTTTTTTTTTTTTTTTTTTTTTTTTTTTTTTTTTTTTTTTTTTTTTTTTTTTTTTTTTTTTTTTTTTTTTTTTTTTTTTTTTTTTTTTTTTTTTTTTTTTTTTTTTTTTTTTTTTTTTTTTTTTTTTTTTTTTTTTTTTTTTTTTTTTTTTTTTTTTTTTTTTTTTTTTTTTTTTTTTTTTTTTTTTTTTTTTTTTTTTTTTTTTTTTTTTTTTTTTTTTTTTTTTTTTTTTTTTTTTTTTTTTTTTTTTTTTTTTTTTTTTTTTTTTTTTTTTTTTTTTTTTTTTTTTTTTTTTTTTTTTTTTTTTTTTTATTTTTTTTTTTTTTTTTTTTTTTTTTTTTTTTTTTTTTTTTTTTTTTTTTTTTTTTTTTTTTTTTTTTTTTTTTTTTTTTTTTTTTTTTTTTTTTTTTTTTTTTTTTTTTTTTTTTTTTTTTTTTTTTTTTTTTTTTTTTTTTTTTTTTTTTTTTTTTTTTTTTTTTTTTTTTTTTTTTTTTTTTTTTTTTTTTTTTTTTTTTTTTTTTTTTTTTTTTTTTTTTTTTTTTTTTTTTTTTTTTTTTTTTTTTTTTTTTTTTTTTTTTTTTTTTTTTTTTTTTTTTTTTTTTTTTTTTTTTTTTTTTTTTTTTTTTTTTTTTTTTTTTTTTTTTTTTTTTTTTTTTTTTTTTTTTTTTTTTTTTTTTTTTTTTTTTTTTTTTTTTTTTTTTTTTTTTTTTTTTTTTTTTTTTTTTTTTTTTTTTTTTTTTTTTTTTTTTTTTTTTTTTTTTTTTTTTTTTTTTTTTTTTTTTTTTTTTTTTTTTTTTTTTTTTTTTTTTTTTTTTTTTTTTTTTTTTTTTTTTTTTTTTTTTTTTTTTTTTTTTTTTTTTTTTTTTTTTTTTTTTTTTTTTTTTTTTTTTTTTTTTTTTCTTTTTTTTTTTTTTTTTTTTTTTTTTTATTTTTTTTTTTTTTTTTTTTTTTTTTTTTTTTTTTTTTTTTTTTTTTTTTTTTTTTTTTTTTTTTTTTTTTTTTTTTTTTTTTTTTTTTTTTTTTTTTTTTTTTTTTTTTTTTTTTTTTTTTTTTTTTTTTTTTTTTTATTTTTTTTTTTTTTTTTTTTTTTTTTTTTTTTTTTTTTTTTTTTTTTTTTTTTTTTTTTTTTTTTTTTTTTTTTTTTTTTTTTTTTTTTTTTTTTTTTTTTTTTTTTTTTTTTTTTTTTTTTTTTTTTTTTTTTTTTTTTTTTTTTTTTTTTTTTTTTTTTTTTTTTTTTTTTTTTTTTTTTTTTTTTTTTTTTTTTTTTTTTTTTTTTTTTTTTTTTTTTTTTTTTTTTTTTTTTTTTTTTTTTTTTTTTTTTTTTTTTTTTTTTTTTTTTTTTTTTTTTTTTTTTTTTTTTTTTTTTTTTTTTTTTTTTTTTTTTTTTTTTTTTTTTTTTTTTTTTTTTTTTTTTTTTTTTTTTTTTTTTTTTTTTTTTTTTTTTTTTTTTTTTTTTTTTTTTTTTTTTTTTTTTTTTTTTTTTTTTTTTTTTTTTTTTTTTTTTTTTTTTTTTTTTTTTTTTTTTTTTTTTTTTTTTTTTTTTTTTTTTTTTTTTTTTTTTTTTTTTTTTTTTTTTTTTTTTTTTTTTTTCTTTTTTTTTTTTTTTTTTTTTTTTTTTTTTTTTTTTTTTTTTTTTTTTTTTTTTTTTTTTTTTTTTTTTTTTTTTTTTTTTTTTTTTTTTTTTTTTTTT
The DNA here is from genome assembly GCA_030864225.1 of Capsicum baccatum var. pendulum. Lineage (NCBI taxonomy): Eukaryota > Viridiplantae > Streptophyta > Magnoliopsida > Solanales > Solanaceae > Capsicum > Capsicum baccatum. Next base: position 80,113 of record JAQZCD010000116.1, on the reverse strand, counting down.
TTTTTTTTTTTTTTTTTTTTTTTTTTTTTTTTTTTTTTTTTTTTTTTTTTTTTTTTTTTTTTTTTTTTTTTTTTTTTTTTTTTTTTTTTTTTTTTTTTTTTTTTTTTTTTTTTTTTTTTTTTTTTTTTTTTTTTTTTTTTTTTTTTTTTTTTTTTTTTTTTTTTTTTTTTTTTTTTTTTTTTTTTTTTTTTTTTTTTTTTTTTTTTTTTTTTTTTTTTTTTTTTTTTTTTTTTTTTTTTTTTTTTTTTTTTTTTTTTTTTTTTTTTTTTTTTTTTTTTTTTTTTTTTTTTTTTTTTTTTTTTTTTTTTTTTTTTTTTTTTTTTTTTTTTTTTTTTTTTTTTTTTTTTTTTTTTTTTTTTTTTTTTTTTTTTATTTTTTTTTTTTTTTTTTTTTTTTTTTTTTTTTTCTTTTTTTTTTTTTTTTTTTTTTTTTTTTTTTTTTTTTTTTTTTTTTTTTTTTTTTTTTTTTTTTTTTTTTTTTTTTTTTTTTTTTTTTTTTTTTTTTTTTTTTTTTCTTTTTTTTTTTTTTTTTTTTTTTTTTTTTTTTTTTTTTTTTTTTTTTTTTTTTTTTTTTTTTTCTTTTTTTTTTTTTTTTTTTTTTTTTTTTTTTTTTTTTTTTTTTTTTTTTTTTTTTTTTTTTTTTTTTTTTTTTTTTTTTTTTTTTTTTTTTTTTTTTTTTTTTTTTTTTTTTTTTTTTTTTTTTTTTTTTTTTTTTTTTTTTTTTTTTTTTTTTTTTTTTTTTTTTTTTTTTTTTTTTTTTTTTTTTTTTTTTTTTTTTTTTTTTTTTTTTTTTTTTTTTTTTTTTTTTTTTTTTTTTTTTTTTTTTTTTTTTTTTTTTTTTTTTTTTTTTTTTTTTTTTTTTTTTTTTTTTTTTTTTTTTTTTTTTTTTTTTTTTTTTTTTTTTTTTTTTTTTTTTTTTTTTTTTTTTTTTTTTTTTTTTTTTTTTTTTTTTTTTTTTTTTTTTTTTTTTTTTTTTTTTTTTTTTTTTTTTTTTTTTTTTTTTTTTTTTTCTTTTTTTTTTTTTTTTTTTTTTTTTTTTTTTTTTTTTTTTTTTTTTATTTTTTTTTTTTTTTTTTTTTTTTTTTTTTTTTTTTTTTTTTTTTTTTTTTTTTTTTTTTTTTTTTTTTTTTTTTTTTTTTTTTTTTTTTTATTTTTTTTTTTTTTTTTTTTTTTTTTTTTTTTTTTTTTTTTTTTTTTTTTTTTTTTTTTTTTTTTTTTTTTTTTTTTTTTTTTTTTTTTTTTTTTTTTTTTTTTTTTTTTTTTTTTTTTTTTTTTCTTTTTTTTTTTTATTTTTTTTTTTTTTTTTTTTTTTTTTTTTTTTTTTTTTTTTTTTTTTTTTTTTTTTTTTTTTTTTTTTTTTTTTTTTTTTTTTTTTTTTTTTTTTTTTTTTTTTTTTTTTTTTTTTTTTTTTTTTTTTTTTTTTTTTTTTTTTTTTTTTTTTTTTTTTTTTTTTTTTTTTTTTTTTTTTTTTTTTTTTTTTTTTTTTTTTTTTTTTTTTTTTTTTTTTTTTTTTTTTTTTTTTTTTTTTTTTTTTTTTTTTTTTTTTTTTTTTTTTTTTTTTTTTTTTTTTTTTTTTTTTTTTTTTTTTTTTTTTTTTTTTTTTTTTTTTTTTTTTTTTTTTTTTTTTTTTTTTTTTTTTTTTTTTTTTTTTTTTTTTTTTTTTTTTTTTTTTTTTTTTTTTTTTTTTTTTTTTTTTTTTTTTTTTTTTTTTTTTTTTTTTTTTTTTTTTTTTTTTTTTTTTTTTTTTTTTTTTTTTTTTTTTTTTTTTTTTTTTTTTTTTTTTTTTTTTTTTTTTTTTTTTTTTTTTTTTTTTTTTTTTTTTTTTTTTTTTTTTTTTTTTTTTTTTTTTTTTTTTTTTTTTTTTTTTTTTTTTTTTTTTTTTTTTTTTTTTTTTTTTTTTTTTTTTTTTTTTTTTTTTTTTTTTTTTTTTTTTTTTTTTTTTTTTTATTTTTTTTTTTTTTTTTTTTTTTTTTTTTTTTTTTTTTTTTTTTTTTTTTTTTTTTTTTTTTTTTTTTTTTTTTTTTTTTTTTTTTTTTTTTTTTTTTTTTTTTTTTTTTTTTTTTTTTTTTTTTTTTTTTTTTTTTTTTTTTTTTTTTTTTTTTTTTTTTTTTTTTTTTTTTTTTTTTTTTTTTTTTTTTTTTTTTTTTTTTTTTTTTTTTTTTTTTTTTTTTTTTTTTTTTTTTTTTTTTTTTTTTTTTTTTTTTTTTTTTTTTTTTTTTTTTTTTTTTTTTTTTTTTTTTTTTTTTTTTTCTTTTTTTTTTTTTTTTTTTTTTTTTTTTTTTTTTTTTTTTTTTTTTTTTTTTTTTCTTTTTTTTTTTTTTTTTTTTTTTTTTTTTTTTTTTTTTTTTTTTTTTTTTTTTTTTTTTTTTTTTTTTTTTTTTTTTTTTTTTTTTTTTTTTTTTTTTTTTTTTTTTTTTTTTTTTTTTTTTTTTTTTTTTTTTTTTTTTTTTTTTTTTTTTTTTTTTTTTTTTTTTTTTTTTTTTTTTTTTTTTTTTTTTTTTTTTTTTTTTTTTTTTTTTTTTTTTTTTTTTTTTTTTTTTTTTTTTTTTTATTTTTTTTTTTTTTTTTTTTTTTTTTTTTTTTTTTTTTTTTTTTTTTTTTTTTTTTTTTTTTTTTTTTTTTTTTTTTTTTTTTTTTTTTTTTTTTTTTTTTTTTTTTTTTTTTTTTTTTTTTTTTTTTTTTTTTTTTTTTTTTTTTTTTTTTTTTTTTTTTTTTTTTTTTTTTTTTTTTTTTTTTTTTTTTTTTTTTTTTTTTTTTTTTTTTTTTTTTTTTTTTTTTTTTTTTTTTTTTTTTTTTTTTTTTTTTTTTTTTTTTTTTTTTTTTTTTTTTTTTTTTTTTTTTTTTTTTTTTTTTTTTTTTTTTTTTATTTTTTTTTTTTTTTTTTTTTTTTTTTTTTTTTTTTTTTTTTTTTTTTTTTTTTTTTTTTTTTTTTTTTTTTTTTTTTTTTTTTTTTTTTTTTTTTTTTTTTTTTTTTTTTTTTTTTTTTTTTTTTTTTTTTTTTTTTTTTTTTTTTTTTTTTTTTTTTTTTTTTTTTTTTTTTTTTTTTTTTTTTTTTTTTTTTTTTTTTTTTTTTTTTTTTTTTTTTTTTTTTTTTTTTTTTTTTTTTTTTTTTTTTTTTTTTTTTTTTTTTTTTTTTTTTTTTTTTTTTTATTTTTTTTTTTTTTTTTTTTTTTTTTTTTTTTTTTTTTTTTTTTTTTTTTTTTTTTTTTTTTTTTTTTTTTTTTTTTTTTTTTTTTTTTTTTTTTTTTTTTTTTTTTTTTTTTTTTTTTTTTTTTTTTTTTTTTTTTTTTTTTTTTTTTTTTTTTTTTTTTTTTTTTTTTTTTTTTTTTTTTTTTTTTTTTTTTTTTTTTTTTTTTTTTTTTTTTTTTTTTTTTTTTTTTTTTTTTTTTTTTTTTTTTTTTTTTTTTTTTTTTTTTTTTTTTTTTTTTTTTTTTTTTTTTTTTTTTTTTTTTTTTTTTTTTTTTTTTTTTTTTTTTTTTTTTTTTTTTTTTTTTTTTTTTTTTTTTTTTTTTTTTTTTTTTTTTTTTTTTTTTTTTTTTTTTTTATTTTTTTTTTTTTTTTTTTTTTTTTTTTTTTTTTTTTTTTTTTTTTTTTTTTTTTTTTTTTTTTTTTTTTTTTTTTTTTTTTTTTTTTTTTTTTTTTTTTTTTTTTTTTTTTTTTTTTTTTTTTTTTTTTTTTTTTTTTTTTCTTTTTTTTTTTTTTTTTTTTTTTTTTTTTTTTTTTTTTTTTTTTTTTTTTTTTTTTTTTTTTTTTTTTTTTTTTTTTTTTTTTTTTTTTTTTTTTTTTTTTTTTTTTTTTTTTTTTTTTTTTTTTTTTTTTTTTTTTTTTTTTTTTTTTTTTTTTTTTTTTTTTTTTTTTTTTTTTTTTTTTTTTTTTTTTTTTTTTTTTTTTTTTTTTTTTTTTTTTTTTTTTTTTTTTTTTTTTTTTTTTTTTTTTTTTTTTTTTTTTTTTTTTTTTTTTTTTTTTTTTTTTTTTTTTTTTTTTTTTTTTTTTTTTTTTTTTTTTTTTTTTTTTTTTTTTTTTTTTTTTTTTTTTTTTTTTTTTTTTTTTTTTTTTTTTTTTTTTTTTTTTTTTTTTTTTTTTTTTTTTTTTTTTTTTTTTTTTTTTTTTTTATTTTTTTTTTTTTTTTTTTTTTTTTTTTTTTTTTTTTTTTTTTTTTTTTTTTTTTTTTTATTTTTTTTTTTTTTTTTTTTTTTTTTTTTTTTTTTTTTTTTTTTTTTTTTTTTTTATTTTTTTTTTTATTTTTTTTTTTTTTTTTTTTTTTTTTTTTTTTTTTTTTTTTTTTTTTTTTTTTTTATTTTTTTTTTTTTTTTTTTTTTTTTTTTTTTTTTTTTTTTTTTTTTTTTTTTTTTTTTTTTTTTTTTTTTTTTTTTTTTTTTTTTTTTTTTTTTTTTTTTTTTTTTTTTTTTTTTTTTTTTTTTTTTTTTTTTTTTTTTTTTTTTTTTTTTTTTTTTTTTTTTTTTTTTTTTTTTTTTTTTTTTTTTTTTTTTTTTTTTTTTTTTTTTTTTTTTTTTTTTTTTTTTTTTTTTTTTTTTTTTTTTTTTTTTTTTTTTTTTTTTTTTTTTTTTTTTTTTTTTTTTTTTTTTTTTTTTTTTTTTTTTTTTTTTTTTTTTTTTTTTTTTTTTTTTTTTTTTTTTTTTTTTTTTTTTTTTTTTTTTTTTTTTTTTTTTTTTTTTTTTTTTTTTTTTTTTTTTTTTTTTTTTTTTTTTTTTTTTTTTTTTTTTTTTTTTTTTTTTTTTTTTTTTTTTTTTTTTTTTTTTTTTTTTTTTTTTTTTTTTTTTTTTTTTTTTTTTTTTTTTTTTTTTTTTTTTTTTTTCTTTTTTTTTTTTTTTTTTTTTTTTTTTTTTTTTTTTTTTTTTTTTTTTTTTTTTTTTTTTTATTTTTTTTTTTTTTTTTTTTTTTTTTTTTTTTTTTTTTTTTTTTTTTTTTTTTTTTTTTTTTTTTTTTTTTTTTTTTTTTTTTTTTTTTTTTTTTTTTTTTTTTTTTTTTTTTTTTTTTTTTTTTTTTTTTTTTTTTTTTTTTTTTTTTTTTTTTTTTTTTTTTTTTTTTTTTTTTTTTTTTTTTTTTTTTTTTTTTTTTTTTTTTTTTTTTTTTTTTTTTTTTTTTTTTTTTTTTTTTTTTTTTTTTTTTTTTTTTTTTTTTTTTTTTTTTTTTTTTATTTTTTTTTTTTTTTTTTTTTTTTTTTTTTTTTTTTTTTTTTTTTTTTTATTTTTTTTTTTTTTTTTTTTTTTTTTTTTTTTTTTTTTTTTTTATTTTTTTTTTTTTTTTTTTTTTTTTTTTTTTTTTTTTTTTCTTTTTTTTTTTTTTTTTTTTTTTTTTTTTTTTTTTTTTTTTTTTTTTTTTTTTTTTTTTTTTTTTTTTTTTTTTTTTTTTTTTTTTTTTTTTTTTTTTTTTTTTTTTTTTTTTTTTTTTTTTTTTATTTTTTTTTTTTTTTTTTTTTTTTTTTTTTTTTTTTTTTTTTTTTTTTTTTTTTTTTTTTTTTTTTTTTTTTTTTTTTTTTTTTTTTTTTTTTTTTTTTTTTTTTTTTTTTTTTTTTTTTTTTTTTTTTTTTTTTTTTTTTTTTTTTTTTTTTTTTATTTTTTTTTTTTTTTTTTTTTTTTTTTTTTTTTTTTTTTTTTTTTTTTTTTTTTTTTTTTTTTTTTTTTTTTTTTTTTTTTTTTTTTTTTTTTTTTTTTTTTTTTTTTTTTTTTTTTTTTTTTTTTTTTTTTTTTTTTTTTTTTTTTTTTTTTTTTTTTTTTTTTTTTTTTTTTTTTTTTTTTTTTTTTTTTTTTTTTTTTTTTTTTTTTTTTTTTTTTTTTTCTTTTTTTTTTTTTTTTTTTTTTTTTTTTTTTTTTTTTTTTTTTTTTTTTTTTTTTTTTTTTTTTTTTTTTTTTTTTTTTTTTTTTTTTTTTTTTTTTTTTTTTTTTTTTTTTTTTTTTTTTTTTTTTTTTTTTTTTTTTTTTTTTTTTTTTTTTTTTTTTTTTTTTTTTTTTTTTTTTTTTTTTTTTTTTTTTTTTTTTTTTTTTTTTTTTTTTTTTTTTTTTTTTTTTTTTTTTTTTTTTTTTTTTTTTTTTTTTTTTTTTTTTTTTTTTTTTTTTTTTTTTTTTTTTTTTTTTTTTTTTTTTTTTTTTTTTTTTTTTTTCTTTTTTTTTTTTTTTTTTTTTTTTTTTTTTTTTTTTTTTTTTTTTTTTTTTTTTTTTTTTTTTTTTTTTTTTTTTTTTTTTTTTTTTTTTTTTTTTTTTTTTTTTTTTTTTTATTTTTTTTTTTTTTTTTTTTTTTTTTTTTTTTTTTTTTTTTTTTTTTTTTTTTTTTTTTTTTTTTTTTTTTTTTTTTTTTTTTTTTTTTTTTTTTTTTTTTTTTTTTTTTTTTTTTTTTTTTTTTTTTTTTTTTTTTTTTTTTTTTTTTTTTTTTTTTTTTTTTTTTTTTTTTTTTTTTTTTTTTTTTTTTTTTTTTTTTTTTTTTTTTTTTTTTTTTTTTTTTTTTTTTTTTTTTTTTTTTTTTTTTTTTTTTTTTTTTTTTTTTTTTTTTTTTTTTTTTTTTTTTTTTTTTTTTTTTTTTTTTTTTTATTTTTTTTTTTTTTTTTTTTTTTTTTTTTTTTTTTTTTTTTTTTTTTTTTTTTTTTTTTTTTTTTTTTTTTTTTTTTTTTTTTTTTTTTTTTTTTTTTTTTTTTTTTTTTTTTTTTTTTTTTTTTTTTTTTTTTTTTTTTTTTTTTTTTTTTTTTTTTTTTTTTTTTTTTTTTTTTTTTTTTTTTTTTTTTTTTTTTTTTTTTTTTTTTTTTTTTTTTTTTTTTTTTTTTTTTTTTTTTTTTTTTTTTTTTTTTTTTTTTTTTTTTTTTTTTTTTTTTTTTTTTTTTTTTTTTTTTTTTTTTTTTTTTTTTTTTTTTTTTTTTTTTTTTTTTTTTTTTTTTTTTTTTTTTTTTTTTTTTTTTTTTTTTTTTTTTTTTTTTTTTTTTTTTTTTTTTTTTTTTTTTTTTTTTTTTTTTTTTTTTTTTTTTTTTTTTTTTTTTTTTTTTTTTTTTTTTTTTTTTTTTTTTTTTTTCTTTTTTTTTTTTTTTTTTTTTTTTTTTTTTTTTTTTTTTTTTTTTTTTTTTTTTTTTTTTTTTTTATTTTTTTTTTTTTTTTTTTTTTTTTTTTTTTTTTTTTTTTTTTTTTTTTTTTTTTTTTTTTTTTTTTTTTTTTTTTTTTTTTTTTTTTTTTTTTTTTTTTTTTTTTTTTTTTTTTTTTTTTTTTTTTTTTTTTTTTTTTTTTTTTTTTTTTTTTTTTTTTTTTTTTTTTTTTTTTTTTTTTTTTTTTTTTTTTTTTTTTTTTTTTTTTTTTTTTTTTTTTTTTTTTTTTTTTTTTTTTTTTTTTTTTTTTTTTTTTTTTTTTTTTTTTTTTTTTTTTTTTTTTTTTTTTTTTTTTTTTTTTTTTTTTTTTTTTTTTTTTTTTTTTTTTTTTTTTTTTTTTTTTTTTTTTTTTTTTTTTTTTTTTTTTTTTTTTTTTTTTTTTTTTTTTTTTTTTTTTTTTTTTTTTTTTTTTTTTTTTTTTTTTTTTTTTTTTTTTTTTTTTTTTTTTTTTTTTTTTTTTTTTTTTTTTTTTTTTTTTTTTTTTTTTTTTTTTTTTTTTTTTTTTTTTTTTTTTTTTTTTTTTTTTTTTTTTTTTTTTTTTTTTTTTTTTTTTTTTTTTTTTTTTTTTTTTTTTTTTTTTTTTTTTTTTTTTTTTTTTTTTTTTTTTTTTTTTTTTTTTTTTTTTTTTTTTTTTTTTTTTTTTTTTTTTTTTTTTTTTTTTTTTTTTTTTTTTTTTTTTTTTTTTTTTTTTTTTTTTTTTTTTTTTTTTTTTTTTTTTTTTTTTTTTTTTTTTTTTTTTTTTTTTTTTTTTTTTTTTTTTTTTTTTTTTTTTTTTTTTTTTTTTTTTTTTTTTTTTTTTTTTTTTTTTTTTTTTTTTTTTTTTTTTTTTTTTTTTTTTTTTTTTTTTTTTTTTTTTTTTTTTTTTTTTTTTTTTTTTTTTTTTTTTTTTTTTTTTTTTTTTTTTTTTTTTTTTTCTTTTTTTTTTTTTTTTTTTTTTTTTTTTTTTTTTTTTTTATTTTTTTTTTTTTTTTTTTTTTTTTTTTTTTTTTTTTTTTTTTTTTTTTTTTTTTTTTTTTTTTTTTTTTTTTTTTTTTTTTTTTTTTTTTTTTTTTTTTTTTTTTTTTTTTTTTTTTTTTTTTTTTTTTTTTTTTTTTTTTTTTTTTTTTTTTTTTTTTTTTTTTTTTTTTTTTTTTTTTTTTTTTTTTTTTTTTTTTTTTTTTTTTTTTTTTTTTTTTTTTTTTTTTTTTTTTTTTTTTTTTTTTTTTTTTTTTTTTTTTTTTTTTTTTTTTTTTTTTTTTTATTTTTTTTTTTTTTTTTTTTTTTTTTTTTTTTTTTTTTTTTTTTTTTTTTTTTTTTTTTTTTTTTTTTTTTTTTTTTTTTTTTTTTTTTTTTTTTTTTTTTTTTTTTTTTTTTTTTTTTTTTTTTTTTTTTTTTTTTTTTTTTTTTTTTTTTTTTTTTTTTTTTTTTTTTTTTTTTTTTTTTTTTTTTTTTTTTTTTTTTTTTTTTTTTTTTTTTTTTTTTTTTTTTTTTTTTTTTTTTTTTTTTTTTTTTTTTTTTTTTTTTTTTTTTTTTTTTTTTTTTTTTTTTTTTTTTTTTTTTTTTTTTTTTTTTTTTTTTTTTTTTTTTTTTTTTTTTTTTTTTTTTTTTTTTTTTTTTTTTTTTTTTTTTTTTTTTTTTTTTTTTTTTTTTTTTTTTTTTTTTTTTTTTTTTTTTTTTTTTTTTTTTTTTTTTTTTTTTTTTTTTTTTTTTTTTTTTTTTTTTTTTTTTTTTTTTTTTTTTTTTTTTTTTTTTTTTTTTTTTTTTTTTTTTTTTTTTTTTTTTTTTTTTTTTTTTTTTTTTTTTTTTTTTTTTTTTTTTTTTTTTTTTTTTTTTTTTTTTTTTTTTTTTTTTTTTTTTTTTTTTTTTTTTTTTTTTTTTTTTTTTTTTTTTTTTTTTTTTTTTTTTTTTTTTTTTTTTTTTTTTTTTTTTTTTTTTTTTTTTTTTTTTTTTTTTTTTTTTTTTTTTTTTTTTTTTTTTTTTTTTTTTTTTTTTTTTTTTTTTTTTTTTTTTTTTTTTTTTTTTTTTTTTTTTTTTATTTTTTTTTTTTTTTTTTTTTTTTTTTTTTTTTTTTTTTTTTTTTTTTTTTTTTTTTTTTTTTTTTTTTTTTTTTTTTTTTTTTTTTTTTTTTTTTTTTTTTTTTTTTTTTTTTTTTTTTTTTTTTTTTTTTTTTTTTTTTTTTTTTTTTTTTTTTTTTTTTTTTTTTTTTTTTTTTTTTTTTTTTTTTTTTTTTTTTTTTTTTTTTTTTTTTTTTTTTTTTTTTTTTTTTTTTTTTTTTTTTTTTTTTTTTTTTTTTTTTTTTTTTTTTTTTTTTTTTTTTTTTTTTTTTTTTTTTTTTTTTTTTTTTTTTTTTTTTTTTTTTTTTTTTTTTTTTTTTTTTTTTTTTTTTTTTTTTTTTTTTTTTTTTTTTTTTTTTTTTTTTTTTTTTTTTTTTTTTTTTTTTTTTTTTTTTTTTTTTTTTTTTTTTTTTTTTTTTTTTTTTTTTTTTTTTTTTTTTTTTTTTTTTTTTTTTTTTTTTTTTTTTTTTTTTTTTTTTTTTTTTTTTTTTTTTTTTTTTTTTTTTTTTTTTTTTTTTTTTTTTTTTTTTTTTTTTTTTTTTTTTTTTTTTTTTTTTTTTTTTTTTTTTTTTTTTTTTTTTTTTTTTTTTTTTTTTTTTTTTTTTTTTTTTTTTTTTTTTTTTTTTTTTTTTTTTTTTTTTTTTTTTTTTTTTTTTTTTTTTTTTTTTTTTTTTTTTTTTTTTTTTTTTTTTTTTTTTTTTTTTTTTTTTTTTTTTTTTTTTTTTTTTTTTTTTTTTTTTTTTTTTTTTTTTTTTTTTTTTTTTTTTTTTTTTTTTTTTTTTTTTTTTTTTTTTTTTTTTTTTTTTTTTTTTTTTTTTTTTTTTTTTTTTTTTTTTTTTTTTTTTTTTTTTTTTTTTTTTTTTTTTTTTTTTTTTTTTTTTTTTTTTTTTTTTTTTTTTTTTTTTTTTTTTTTTTTTTTTTTTTTTTTTTTTTTTATTTTTTTTTTTTTTTTTTTTTTTTTTTTTTTTTTTTTTTTTTTTTTTTTTTTTTTTTTTTT
>JAQZCD010000116.1:17500-65000 GCA_030864225.1 Capsicum baccatum var. pendulum | reverse complement strand
TTTTTTTTTTTTTTTTTTTTTTTTTTTTTTTTTTTTTTTTTTTTTTTTTTTTTTTTTTTTTTTTTTTTTTTTTTTTTTTTTTTTTTTTTTTTTTTTTTTTTTTTTTTTTTTTTTTTTTTTTTTTTTTTTTTTTTTTTTTTTTTTTTTTTTTTTTTTTCTTTTTTTTTTTTTTTTTTTTTTTTTTTTTTTTTTTTTTTTTTTTTTTTTTTTTTTTTTTTTTTTTTTTTTTTTTTTTTTTTTTTTTTTCTTTTTTTTTTTTTTTTTTTTTTTTTTTTTTTTTTTTTTTTTTTTTTTTTTTTTTTTTTTTTTTTTTTTTTTTTTTTTTTTTTTTTTTTTTTTTTTTTTTTTTTTTTTTTTTTTTTTTTTTTTTTTTTTTTTTTTTTTTTTTTTTTTTTTTTTTTTTTTTTTTTTTTTTTTTTTTTTTTTTTTTTTTTTTTTTTTTTTTTTTTTTTTTTTTTTTTTTTTTTTTTTTTTTTTTTTTTATTTTTTTTTTTTTTTTTTTTTTTTTTTTTTTTTTTTTTTTTTTTTTTTTTTTTTTTTTTTTTTTTTTTTTTTTTTTTTTTTTTTTTTTTTTTTTTTTTTTTTTTTTTTTTTTTTTTTTTTTTTTTTTTTTTTTTTTTTTTTTTTTTTTTTTTTTTTTTTTTTTTTTTTTTTTTTTTTTTTTTTTTTTTTTTTTTTTTTTTTTTTTTTTTTTTTTTTTTTTTTTTTTTTTTTTTTTTTTTTTTTTTTTTTTTTTTTTTTTTTTTTTTTTTTTTTTTTTTTTTTTTTTTTTTTTTTTTTTTTTTTTTTTTTTTTTTTTTTTTTTTTTTTTTTTTTTTTTTTTTTTTTTTTTTTTTTTTTTTTTTTTTTTTTTTTTTTTTTTTTTTTTTTTTTTTTTTTTTTTTTTTTTTTTTTTTTTTTTTTTTTTTTTTTTTTTTTTTTTTTTTTTTTTTATTTTTTTTTTTTTTTTTTTTTTTTTTTTTTTTTTTTTTTTTTTTTTTTTTTTTTTTTTTTTTTTTTTTTTTTTTTTTTTTTTTTTTTTTTTTTTTTTTTTTTTTTTTTTTTTTTTTTTTTTTTTTTTTTTTTTTTTTTTTTTTTTTTTTTTTTTTTTTTTTTTTTTTTTTTTTTTTTTTTTTTTTTTTTTTTTTTTTTATTTTTTTTTTTTTTTTTTTTTTTTTTTTTTTTTTTTTTTTTTTTTTTTTTTTTTTTTTTTTTTTTTTTTTTTTTTTTTTTTTTTTTTTTTTTTTTTTTTTTTTTTTTTTTTTTTTTTTTTTTTTTTTTTTTTTTTTTTTTTTTTTTTTTTTTTTTTTTTTTTTTTTTTTTTTTTTTTTTTTTTTTTTTTTTTTTTTTTTTTTTTTTTTTTTTTTTTTTTTTTTTTTTTTTTTTTTTTTTTTTTTTTTTTTTTTTCTTTTTTTTTTTTTTTTTTTTTTTTTTTTTTTTTTTTTTTTTTTTTTTTTTTTTTTTTTTTTTTTTTTTTTTTTTTTTTTTTTTTTTTTTTTTTTTTTTTTTTTTTTTTTTTTTTTTTTTTTTTTTTTTTTTTTTTTTTTTTTTTTTTTTTTTTTTTTTTTTTTTTTTTTTTTTTTTTTTTTTTTTTTTTTTTTTTTTTTTTTTTTTTTTTTTTTTTTTTTTTTTTTTTTTTTTTTTTTTTTTTTTTTTTTTTTTTTTTTTTTTTTTTTTTTTTTTTTTTTTTTTTTTTTTTTTTTTTTTTTTTTTTTTTTTTTTTTTTTTTTTTTTTTTTTTTTTTTTTTTTTTTTTTTTTTTTTTTTTTTTTTTTTTTTTTTTTTTTTTTTTTTTTTTTTTTTTTTTTTTTTTTTTTTTTTTTTTTTTTTTTTTTTTTTTTTTTTTTTTTTCTTTTTTTTTTTTTTTTTTTTTTTTTTTTTTTTTTTTTTTTTTTTTTTTTTTTTTTTTTTTTTTTTTTTTTTTTTTTTTATTTTTTTTTTTTTTTTTTTTTTTTTTTTTTTTTTTTTTTTTTTTTTTTTTTTTATTTTTTTTTTTTTTTTTTTTTTTTTTTTTTTTTTTTTTTTTTTTTTTTTTTTTTTTTTTTTTTTTTTTTTTTTTTTTTCTTTTTTTTTTTTTTTTTTTTTTTTTTTTTTTTTTTTTTTTTTTTTTTTTTTTTTTTTTTTTTTTTTTTTTTTTTTTTTTTTTTTTTTTTTTTTTTTTTTTTTTTTTTTTTTTTTTTTTTTTTTTTTTTTTTTTTTTTTTTTTTTTTTTTTTTTTTTTTTTTTTTTTTTTTTTTTTTTTTTTTTTTTTTTTTTTTTTTTTTTTTTTTTTTTTTTTTTTTTTTTTTTTTTTTTTTTTTTTTTTTTTTTTTTTTTTTTTTTTTTTTTTTTTTTTTTTTTTTTTTTTTTTTTTTTTTCTTTTTTTTTTTTTTTTTTTTTTTTTTTTTTTTTTTTTTTTTTTTTTTTTTTTTTTTTTTTTTTTTTTTTTTTTTTTTTTTTTTTTTTTTTTTTTTTTTTTTTTTTTTTTTTTTTTTTTTTTTTTTTTTTTTTTTTTTTTTTTTTTTTTTTTTTTTTTTTTTTTTTTTTTTTTTTTTTTTTTTTTTTTTTTTTTTTTTTTTTTTTTTTTTTTTTTTTTTTTTTTTTTTTTTTTTTTTTTTTTTTTTTTTTTTTTTTTTTTTTTTTTTTTTTTTTTTTTTTTTTTTTTATTTTTTTTTTTTTTTTTTTTTTTTTTTTTTTTTTTTTTTTTTTTTTTTTTTTTTTTTTTTTTTTTTTTTTTTTTTTTTTTTCTTTTTTTTTTTTTTTTTTTTTTTTTTTTTTTTTTTTTTTTTTTTTTTTTTTTTTTTTTTTTTTTTTTTTTTTTTTTTTTTTTTTTTTTTTTTTTTTTTTTTTTTTTTTTTTTTTTTTTTTTTTTTTTTTTTTTTTTTTTTTTTTTTTTTTTTTTTTTTTTTTTTTTTTTTTTTTTTTTTTTTTTTTTTTTTTTTTTTTTTTTTTTTTTTTTTTTTTTTTTTTTTTTTTTTTTTTTTTTTTTTTTTTTTTTTTTTTTTTTTTTTTTTTTTTTTTTTTTTTTTTTTTTTTTTTTTTTTTTTTTTTTTTTTTTTTTTTTTTTTTTTTTTTTTTTTTTTTTTTTTTTTTTTTTTTTTTTTTTTTTTTTTTTTTTTTTTTTTTTTTTTTTTTTTTTTTTTTTTTTTTTTTTTTTTTTTTTTTTTTTTTTTTTTTTTTTTTTTTTTTTTTTTTTTTTTTTTTTTTTTTTTTTTTTTTTTTTTTTTTTTTTTTTTTTTTTTTTTTTTTTTTTTTTTTTTTTTTTTTTTTTTTTTTTTTTTTTTTTTTTTTTTTTTTTTTTTTTTTTTTTTTTTTTTTTTTTTTTTTTTTTTTTTTTTTTTTTTTTTTTTTTTTTTTTTTTTTTTTTTTTTTTTTTTTTTTTTTTTTTTTTTTTTTTTTTTTTTTTTTTTTTTTTTTTTTTTTTTTTTTTTTTTTTTTTTTTTTTTTTTTTTTTTTTTTTTTTTTATTTTTTTTTTTTTTTTTTTTTTTTTTTTTTTTTTTTTTTTTTTTTTTTTTTTTTTTTTTTTTTTTTTTTTTTTTTTTTATTTTTTTTTTTTTTTTTTTTTTTTTTTTTTTTTTTTTTTTTTTTTTTTTTTTTTTTTTTTTTTTTTTTTTTTTTTTTTTTTTTTTTTTTTTTTTTTTTTTTTTTTTTTTTTTTTTTTTTTTTTTTTTTTTTTTATTTTTTTTTTTTTTTTTTTTTTTTTTTTTTTTTTTTTTTTTTTTTTTTTTTTTTTTTTTTTTTTTTTTTTTTTTTTTTTTTTTTTTTTTTTTTTTTTTTTTTTTTTTTTTTTTTTTTTTTTTTTTTTTTTTTTTTTTTTTTTTTTTTTTTTTTTTTTTTTTTTTTTTTTTTTTTTTTTTTTTTTTTTTTTTTTTTTTTTTTTTTTTTTTTTTTTTTTTTTTTTTTTTTTTTTATTTTTTTTTTTTTTTTTTTTTTTTTTTTTTTTTTTTTTTTTTTTTTTTTTTTTTTTTTTTTTTTTTTTTTTTTTTTTTTTTTTTTTTTTTTTTTTTTTTTTTTTTTTTTTTTTTTTTTTTTTTTTTTTTTTTTTTTTTTTTTTTTTTTTTTTTTTTTTTTTTTTTTTTTTTTTTTTTTTTTTTTTTTTTTTTTTTTTTTTTTTTTTTTTTTTTTTTTTTTTTTTTTTTTTTTTTTTTTTTTTTTTTTTTTTTTTTTTTTTTTTTTTTTTTTTTTTTTTTTTTTTTTTTTTTTTTTTTTTTTTTTTTTTTTTTTTTTTTTTTTTTTTTTTTTTATTTTTTTTTTTTTTTTTTTTTTTTTTTTTTTTTTTTTTTTTTTTTTTTTTTTTTTTTTTTTTTTTTTTTTTTTTTTTTTTTTTTTTTTTTTTTTTTTTTTTTTTTTTTTTTTTTTTTTTTTTTTTTTTTTTTTTTTTTTTTTTTTTTTTTTTTTTTTTTTTTTTTTTTTTTTTTTTTTTTTTTTTTTTTTTTTTTTTTTTTTTTTTTTTTTTTTTTTTTTTTTTTTTTTTTTTTTTTTTTTTTCTTTTTTTTTTTTTTTTTTTTTTTTTTTTTTTTTTTTTTTTTTTTTTTTTTTTTTTTTTTTTTTTTTTTTTTTTTTTTTTTTTTTTTTTTTTTTTTTTTTTTTTTTTTTTTTTTTTTTTTTTTTTTTTTTTTTTTTTTTTTTTTTTTTTTTTTTTTTTTTTTTTTTATTTTTTTTTTTTTTTTTTTTTTTTTTTTTTTTTTTTTTTTTTTTTTTTTTTTTTTTTTTTTTTTTTTTTTTTTTTTTTTTTTTTTTTTTTTTTTTTTTTTTTTTTTTTTTTTTTTTTTTTTTTTTTTTTTTTTTTTTATTTTTTTTTTTTTTTTTTTTTTTTTTTTTTTTTTTTTTTTTTTTTTTTTTTTTTTTTTTTTTTTTTTTTTTTTTTTTTTTTTTTTTTTTTTTTTTTTTTTTTTTTTTTTTTTTTTTTTTTTTTTTTTTTTTTTTTTTTTTTTTTTTTTTTTTTTTTTTTTTTTTTTTTTTTTTTTTTTTTTTTTTTTTTTTTTTTTTTTTTTTTTTTTTTTTTTTTTTTTTTATTTTTTTTTTTTTTTTTTTTTTTTTTTTTTTTTTTTTTTTTTTTTTTTTTTTTTTTTTTTTTTTTTTTTTTTTTTTTTTTTTTTTTTTTTTTTTTTTTTTTTTTTTTTTTTTTTTTTTTTTTTTTTTTTTTTTTTTTTTTTTTTTTTTTTTTTTTTTTTTTTTTTTTTTTTTTTTTTTTTTTTTTTTTTTTTTTTTTTTTTTTTTTTTTTTTTTTTTTTTTTTTTTTTTTTTTTTTTTTTTTTTTTTTTTTTTTTTTTTTTTTTTTTTTTTTTTTTTTTTTTTTTTTTTTTTTTTTTTTTTTTTTTTTTTTTTTTTTTTTTTTTTTTTTTTTTTTTTTTTTTTTTTTTTTTTTTTTATTTTTTTTTTTTTTTTTTTTTTTTTTTTTTTTTTTTTTTTTTTTTTTTTTTTTTTTTTTTTTTTTTTTTTTTTTTTTTTTTTTTTTTTTTTTTTTTTTTTTTTTTTTTTTATTTTTTTTTTTTTTTTTTTTTTTTTTTTTTTTTTTTTTTTTTTTTTTTTTTTTTTTTTTTTTTTTTTTTTTTTTTTTTTTTTTTTTTTTTTTTTTTTTTTTTTTTTTTTTTTTTTTTTTTTTTTTTTTTTTTTTTTTTTTTTTTTTTTTTTTTTTTTTTTTTTTTTTTTTTTTTTTTTTTTTTTTTTTTTTTTTTTTTTTTTTTTTTTTTTTTTTTTTTTTTTTTTTTTTTTTTTTTTTTTTTTTTTTTTTTTTTTTTTTTTTTTTTTTTTTTTTTTTTTTTTTTTTTTTTTTTTTTTTTTTTTTTTTTTTTTTATTTTTTTTTTTTTTTTTTTTTTTTTTTTTTTTTTTTTTTTTTTTTTTTTTTTTTTTTTTTTTTTTTTTTTTTTTTTTTTTTTTTTTTTTTTTTTTTTTTTTTTTTTTTTTTTTTTTTTTTTTTTTTTTTTTTTTTTTTTTTTTTTTTTTTTTTTTTTTTTTTTTTTTTTTTTTTTTATTTTTTTTTTTTTTTTTTTTTTTTTTTTTTTTTTTTTTTTTTTTTTTTTTTTTTTTTTTTTTTTTTTTTTTTTTTTTTTTTTTTTTTCTTTTTTTTTTTTTTTTTTTTTTTTTTTTTTTTTTTTTTTTTTTTTTTTTTTTTTTTTTTTTTTTTTTTTTTTTTTTTTTTTTTTTTTTTTTTTTTTTTTTTTTTTTTTTTTTTTTTTTTTTTTTTTTTTTTTTTTTTTTTTTTTTATTTTTTTTTTTTTTTTTTTTTTTTTATTTTTTTTTTTTTTTTTTTTTTTTTTTTTTTTTTTTTTTTTTTTTTTTTTTTTTTTTTTTTTATTTTTTTTTTTTTTTTTTTTTTTTTTTTTTTTTTTTTTTTTTTTTTTTTTTTTTTTTTTTTTTTTTTTTTTTTTTTTTTTTTTTTTTTTTTTTTTTTTTTTTTTTTTTTTTTTTTTTTTTTTTTTTTTTTTTTTTTTTTTTTTTTTTTTTTTTTTTTTTTTTTTTTTTTTTTTTTTTTTTTTTTTTTTTTTTTTTTTTTTTTTTTTTTTTTTTTTTTTTTTTTTTTTTTTTTTTTTTTTTTTTTTTTTTTTTTTTTTTTTCTTTTTTTTTTTTTTTTTTTTTTTTTTTTTTTTTTTTTTTTTTTTTTTTTTTTTTTTTTTTTTTTTTTTTTTTTTTTTTTTTTTTTTTTTTTTTTTTTTTTTTTTTTTTTTTTTTTTTTTTTTTTTTTTTTTTTTTTTTTTTTTTTTTTTTTTTTTTTTTTTTTTTTTTTTTTTTTTTTTTTTTTTTTTTTTTTTTTTTTTTTTTTTTTTTTTTTTTTTTTTTTTTTTTTTTTTTTTTTTTTTATTTTTTTTTTTTTTTTTTTTTTTTTTTTTTTTTTTTTTTTTTTTTTTTTTTTTTTTTTTTTTTTTTTTTTTTTTTTTTTTTTTTTTTTTTTTTTTTTTTTTTTTTTTTTTTTTTTTTTTTTTTTTTTTTTTTTTTTTTTTTTTTTTTTTTTTTTTTTTTTTTTTTTTTTTTTTTTTTTTTTTTTTTTTTTTTTTTTTTTTTTTTTTTTTTTTTTTTTTTTTTTTTTTTTTTTTTTTTTTTTTTTTTTTTTTTTTTTTTTTTTTTTTTTTTTTTTTTTTTTTTTTTTTTTTTTTTTTTTTTTTTTTTTTTTTTTTTTTTTTTTTTTTTTTTTTTTTTTTTTTTTTTTTTTTTTTTTTTTTTTTTTTTTTTTTTTTTTTTTTTTTTTTTTTTTTTTTTTTTTTTTTTTTTTTTTTTTTTTTTTTTTTTTTTTTTTTTTTTTTTTTTTTTTTTTTTTTTTTTTTTTTTTTTTTTTTTTTTTTTTTTTTTTTTTTTTTTTTTTTTTTTTTTTTTTTTTTTTTTTTTTTTTTTTTTTTTTTTTTTTTTTTTTTTTTTTTTTTTTTTTTTCTTTTTTTTTTTTTTTTTTTTTTTTTTTTTTTTTTTTTTTTTTTTTTTTTTTTTTTTTTTTTTTTTTTTTTTTTTTTTTTTTTTTTTTTTTTTTTTTTTTTTTTTTTTTTTTTTTTTTTTTTTTTTTTCTTTTTTTTTTTTTTTTTTTTTTTTTTTTTTTTTTTTTTTTTTTTTTTTTTTTTTTTTTTTTTTTTTTTTTTTTTTTTTTTTTTTTTTTTTTTTTTTTTTTTTTTTTTTTTTTTTTTTTTTTTTTTTTTTTTTTTTTTTTTTTTTTTTTTTGTTTTTTTTTTTTTTTTTTTTTTTTTTTTTTTTTTTTTTTTTTTTTTTTTTTTTTTTTTTTTTTTTTTTTTTTTTTTTTTTTTTTTTTTTTTTTTTTTTTTTTTTTTTTTTTTTTTTTTTTTTTTTTTTTTTTTTTTTTTTTTTTTTTTTTTTTTTTTTTTTTTTTTTTTTTTTTTTTTTTTTTTTTTTTTTTTTTTTTTTTTTTTTTTTTTTTTTTTTTTTTTTTTTTTTTTTTTTTTTTTTTTTTTTTTTTTTTTTTTTTTTTTTTTTTTTTTTTTTTTTTTTTTTTTTTTTTTTTTTTTTTTTTTTTTTTTTTTTTTTTTTTTTTTTTTTTTTTTTTTTTTTTTTTTTTTTTTTTTTTTTTTTTTTTTTTTTTTTTTTTTTTTTTTTTTTTTTTTTTTTTTTTTTTTTTTTTTTTTTTTTTTTTTTTTTTTTTTTTTTTTTTTTTTTTTTTTTTTTTTTTTTTTTTTTTTTTTTTTTTTTTTTATTTTTTTTTTTTTTTTTTTTTTTTTTTTTTTTTTTTTTTTTTTTTTTTTTTTTTTTTTTTTTTTTTTTTTTTTTTTTTTTTTTTTTTTTTTTTTTTTTTTTTTTTTTTTTTTTTTTTTTTTTTTTTTTATTTTTTTTTTTTTTTTTTTTTTTTTTTTTTTTTTTTTTTTTTTTTTTTTTTTTTTTTTTTTTTTTTTTTTTTTTTTTTTTTTTTTTTTTTTTTTTTTTTTTTTTTTTTTTTTTTTTTTTTTTTTTTTTTTTTTTTTTTTTTTTTTTTTTTTTTTTTTTTTTTTTTTTTTTTTTTTTTTTTTTTTTTTTTTTTTTTTTTTTTTTTTTTTTTTTTTTTTTTTTTTTTTTTTTTTTTTTTTTTTTTTTTTTTTTTTTTTTTTTTTTTTTTTTTTTTTTTTTTTTTTTTTTTTTTTTTTTTTTTTTTTTTTTTTTTTTTTTTTTTTTTTTTTTTTTTTTTTTTTTTTTTTTTTTTTTTTTTTTTTTTTTTTTTTTTTTTTTTTTTTTTTTTTTTTTTTTTTTTTTTTTTTTTTTTTTTTTTTTTTTTTTTTTTTTTTTTTTTTTTTTTTTTTTTTTTTTTTTTTTTTTTTTTTTTTTTTTTTTTTTTTTTTTTTTTTTTTTTTTTTTTTTTTTTTTTTTTTTTTTTTTTTTTTTTTTTTTTTTTTTTTTTTTTTTTTTTTTTTTTTTTTTTTTTTTTTTTTTTTTTTTTTTTTTTTTTTTTTTTTTTTTTTTTTTTTTTTTTTTTTTTTTTTTTTTTTTTTTTTTTTTTTTTTTTTTTTTTTTTTTTTTTTTTTTTTTTTTTTTTTTTTTTTTTTTTTTTTTTTTTTTTTTTTTTTTTTTTTTTTTTTTTTTTTTTTTTTTTTTTTTTTTTTTTTTTTTTTTTTTTTTTTTTTTTTTTTTTTTTTTTTTTTTTTTTTTTTTTTTTTTTTTTTTTTTTTTTTTTTTTTTTTTTTTTTTTTTTTTTTTTTTTTTTTTTTTTTTTTTTTTTTTTTTTTTTTTTTTTTTTTTTTTTTTTTTTTTTTTTTTTTTTTTTTTTTTTTTTTTTTTTTTTTTTTTTTTTTTTTTTTTTTTTTTTTTTTTTTTTTTTTTTTTTTTTTTTTTTTTTTTTTTTTTTTTTTTTTTTTTTTTTTTTTTTTTTTTTTTTTTTTTTTTTTTTTTTTTTTTTTTTTTTTTTTTTTTTTTTTTTTTTTTTTTTTTTTTTTTTTTTTTTTTTTTTTTTTTTTTTTTTTTTTTTTTTTTTTTTTTTTTTTTTTTTTTTTTTTTTTTTTTTTTTTTTTTTTTTTTTTTTTTTTTTTTTTTTTTTTTTTTTTTTTTTTTTTTTTTTTTTTTTTTTTTTTTTTTTTTTTTTTTTTTTTTTTTTTTTTTTTATTTTTTTTTTTTTTTTTTTTTTTTTTTTTTTTTTTTTTTTTTTTTTTTTTTTTTTTTTTTTTTTTTTTTTTTTTTTTTTTTTTTTTTTTTTTTTTTTTTTTTTTTTTTTTTTTTTTTTTTTTTTTTTTTTTTTTTTTTTTTTTTTTTTTTTTTTTTTTTTTTTTTTTTTTTTTTTTTTTTTTTTTTTTTTTTTTTTTTTTTTTTTTTTTTTTTTTTTTTTTTTTTTTTTTTTTTTTTTTTTTTTTTTTTTTTTTTTTTTTTTTTTTTTTTTTTTTTTTTTTTTTTTTTTTTTTTTTTTTTTTTTTTTTTTTTTTTTTTTTTTTTTTTTTTTTTTTTTTTTTTTTTTTTTTTTTTTTTTTTTTTTTTTTTTTTTTTTTTTTTTTTTTTTTTTTTTTTTTTTTTTTTTTTTTTTTTTTTTTTTTTTTTTTTTTTTTTTTTTTTTATTTTTTTTTTTTTTTTTTTTTTTTTTTTTTTTTTTTTTTTTTTTTTTTTTTTTTTTTTTTTTTTTTTTTTTTTTTTTTTTTTTTTTTTTTTTTTTTTTTTTTTTTTTTTTTTTTTTTTTTTTTTTTTTTTTTTTTTTTTTTTTTTTTTTTTTTTTTTTTTTTTTTTTTTTTTTTTTTTTTTTTTTTTTTTTTTTTTTTTTTTTTTTTTTTTTTTTTTTTTTTTTTTTTTTTTTTTTTTTTTTTTTTTTTTTTTTTTTTTTTTTTTTTTTTTTTTTTTTTTTTTTTTTTTTTTTTTTTTTTTTTTTTTTTTTTTTTTTTTTTTTTTTTTTTTTTTTTTTTTTTTTTTTTTTTTTTTTTTTTTTTTTTTTTTTTTTTTTTTTTTTTTTTTTTTTTTTTTTTTTTTTTTTTTTTTTTTTTTTTTTTTTTTTTTTTTTTTTTTTTTTTTTTTTTTTTTTTTTTTTTTTTTTTTTTTTTTTTTTTTTTTTTTTTTTTTTTTTTTTTTTTTTTTTTTTTTTTTTTTTTTTTTTTTTTTTTTTTTTTTTTTTTTTTTTTTTTTTTTTTTTTTTTTTTTTTTTTTTTTTTTTTTTTTTTTTTTTTTTTTTTTTTTTTTTTTTTTTTTTTTTTTTTTTTTTTTTTTTTTTTTTTTTTTTTTTTTTTTTTTTTTTTTTTTTTTTTTTTTTTTTTTTTTTTTTTTTTTTTTTTTTTTTTTTTTTTTTTTTTTTTTTTTTTTTTTTTTTTTTTTTTTTTTTTTTTTTTTTTTTTTTTTTTTTTTTTTTTTTTTTTTTTTTTTTTTTTTTTTTTTTTTTTTTTTTTTTTTTTTTTTTTTTTTTTTTTTTTTTTTTTTTTTTTTTTTTTTTTTTTTTTTTTTTTTTTTTTTTTTTTTTTTTTTTTTTTTTTTTTTTTTTTTTTTTTTTTTTTTTTTTTTTTTTATTTTTTTTTTTTTTTTTTTTTTTTTTTTTTTTTTTTTTTTTTTTTTTTTTTTTTTTTTTTTTTTTTTTTTTTTTTTTTTTTTTTTTTTTTTTTTTTTTTTTTTTTTTTTTTTTTTTTTTTTTTTTTTTTTTTTTTTTTTTTTTTTTTTTTTTTTTTTTTTTTTTTTTTTTTTTTTTTTTTTTTTTTTTTTTTTTTTTTTTTTTTTTTTTTTTTTTTTTTTTTTTTTTTTTTTTTTTTTTTTTTTTTTTTTTTTTTTTTTTTTTTTTTTTTTTTTTTTTTTTTTTTTTTTTTTTTTTTTTTTTTTTTTTTTTTTTTTTTTTTTTTTTTTTTTTTTTTTTTTTTTTTTTTTTTTTTTTTTTTTTTTTTTTTTTTTTTTTTTTTTTTTTTTTTTTTTTTTTTTTTTTTTTTTTTTTTTTTTTTTTTTTTTTTTTTTTTTTTTTTTTTTTTTTTTTTTTTTTTTTTTTTTTTTTTTTTTTTTTTTTTTTTTTTTTTTTTTTTTTTTTTTTTTTTTTTTTTTTTTTTTTTTTTTTTTTTTTTTTTTTTTTTTTTTTTTTTTTTTTTTTTTTTTTTTTTTTTTTTTTTTTTTTTTTTTTTTTTTTTTTTTTTTTTTTTTTTTTTTTTTTTTTTTTTTTTTTTTTTTTTTTTTTTTTTTTTTTTTTTTTTTTTTTTTTTTTTTTTTTTTTTTTTTTTTTTTTTTTTTTTTTTTTTTTTTTTTTTTTTTTTTTTTTTTTTTTTTTTTTTTTTTTTTTTTTTTTTTTTTTTTTTTTTTTTTTTTTTTTTTTTTTTTTTTTTTTTTTTTTTTTTTTTTTTTTTTTTTTTTTTTTTTTTTTTTTTTTTTTTTTTTTTTTTTTTTTTTTTTTTTTTTTTTTTTTTTTTTTTTTTTTTTTTTTTTTTTTTTTTTTTTTTTTTTTTTTTTTTTTTTTTTTTTTTTTTTTTTTTTTTTTTTTTTTTTTTTTTTTTTTTTTTTTTTTTTTTTTTTTTTTTTTTTTTTTTTTTTTTTTTTTTTTTTTTTTTTTTTTTTTTTTTTTTTTTTTTTTTTTTTTTTTTTTTTTTTTTTTTTTTTTTTTTTTTTTTTTTTTTTTTTTTTTTTTTTTTTTTTTTTTTTTTTTTTTTTTTTTTTTTTTTTTTTTTTTTTTTTTTTTTTTTTTTTTTTTTTTTTTTTTTTTTTTTTTTTTTTTTTTTTTTTTTTTTTTTTTTTTTTTTTTTTTTTTTTTTTTTTTTTTTTTTTTTTTTTTTTTTTTTTTTTTTTTTTTTTTTTTTTTTTTTTTTTTTTTTTTTTTTTTTTTTTTTTTTTTTTTTTTTTTTTTTTTTTTTTTTTTTTTTTTTTTTTTTTTTTTTTTTTTTTTTTTTTTTTTTTTTTTTTTTTTTTTTTTTTTTTTTTTTTTTTTTTTTTTTTTTTTTTTTTTTTTTTTTTTTTTTTTTTTTTTTTTTTTTTTTTTTTTTTTTTTTTTTTTTTTTTTTTTTTTTTTTTTTTTTTTTTTTTTTTTTTTTTTTTTTTTTTTTTTTTTTTTTTTTTATTTTTTTTTTTTTTTTTTTTTTTTTTTTTTTTTTTTTTTTTTTTTTTTTTTTTTTTTTTTTTTTTTTTTTTTTTTTTTTTTTTTTTTTTTTTTTTTTTTTTTTTTTTTTTTTTTTTTTTTTTTTTTTTTTTTTTTTTTTTTTTTTTTTTTTTTTTTTTTTTTTTTTTTTTTTTTTTTTTTTTTTTTTTTTTTTTTTTTTTATTTTTTTTTTTTTTTTTTTTTTTTTTTTTTTTTTTTTTTTTTTTTTTTTTTTTTTTTTTTTTTTTTTTTTTTTTTTTTTTTTTTTTTTTTTTTTTTTTTTTTTTTTTTTTTTTTTTTTTTTTTTTTTTTTTTTTTTTTTTTTTTTTTTTTTTTTTTTTTTTTTTTTTTTTTTTTTTTTTTTTTTTTTTTTTTTTTTTTTTTTTTTTTTTTTTTTTTTTTTTTTTTTTTTTTTTTTTTTTTTTTTTTTTTTTTTTTTTTTTTTTTTTTTTTTTTTTTTTTTTTTTTTTTTTTTTTTTTTTTTTTTTTTTTTTTTTTTTTTTTTTTTTTTTTTTTTTTTTTTTTTTTTTTTTTTTTTTTTTTTTTTTTTTTTTTTTTTTTTTTTTTTTTTTTTTTTTTTTTTTTTTTTTTTTTTTTTTTTTTTTTTTTTTTTTTTTTTTTTTTTTTTTTTTTTTTTTTTTTTTTTTTTTTTTTTTTTTTTTTTTTTTTTTTTTTTTTTTTTTTTTTTTTTTTTTTTTTTTTTTTTTTTTTTTTTTTTTTTTTTTTTTTTTTTTTTTTTTTTTTTTTTTTTTTTTTTTTTTTTTTTTTTTTTTTTTTTTTTTTTTTTTTTTTTTTTTTTTTTTTTTTTTTTTTTTTTTTTTTTTTTTTTTTTTTTTTTTTTTTTTTTTTTTTTTTTTTTTTTTTTTTTTTTTTTTTTTTTTTTTTTTTTTTTTTTTTTTTTTTTTTTTTTTTTTTTTTTTTTTTTTTTTTTTTTTTTTTTTTTTTTTTTTTTTTTTTTTTTTTTTTTTTTTTTTTTTTTTTTTTTTTTTTTTTTTTTTTTTTTTTTTTTTTTTTTTTTTTTTTTTTTTTTTTTTTTTTTTTTTTTTTTTTTTTTTTTTTTTTTTTTTTTTTTTTTTTTTTTTTTTTTTTTTTTTTTTTTTTTTTTTTTTTTTTTTTTTTTTTTTTTTTTTTTTTTTTTTTTTTTTTTTTTTTTTTTTTTTTTTTTTTTTTTTTTTTTTTTTTTTTTTTTTTTTTTTTTTTTTTTTTTTTTTTTTTTTTTTTTTTTTTTTTTTTTTTTTTTTTTTTTTTTTATTTTTTTTTTTTTTTTTTTTTTTTTTTTTTTTTTTTTTTTTTTTTTTTTTTTTTTTTTTTTTTTTTTTTTTTTTTTTTTTTTTTTTTTTTTTTTTTTTTTTTTTTTTTTTTTTTTTTTTTTTTTTTTTTTTTTTTTTTTTTTTTTTTTTTTTTTTTTTTTTTTTTTTTTTTTTTTTTTTTTTTTTTTTTTTTTTTTTTTTTTTTTTTTTTTTTTTTTTTTTTTTTTTTTTTTTTTTTTTTTTTTTTTTTTTTTTTTTTTTTTTTTTTTTTTTTTTTTTTTTTTTTTTTTTTTTTTTTTTTTTTTTTTTTTTTTTTTTTTTTTTTTTTTTTTTTTTTTTTTTTTTTTTTTTTTTTTTTTTTTTTTTTTTTTTTTTTTTTTTTTTTTTTTTTTTTTTTTTTTTTTTTTTTTTTTTTTTTTTTTTTTTTTTTTTTTTTTTTTTTTTTTTTTTTTTTTTTTTTTTTTTTTTTTTTTTTTTTTTTTTTTTTTTTTTTTTTTTTTTTTTTTTTTTTTTTTTTTTTTTTTTTTTTTTTTTTTTTTTTTTTTTTTTTTTTTTTTTTTTTTTTTTTTTTTTTTTTTTTTTTTTTTTTTTTTTTTTTTTTTTTTTTTTTTTTTTTTTTTTTTTTTTTTTTTTTTTTTTTTTTTTTTTTTTTTTTTTTTTTTTTTTTTTTTTTTTTTTTTTTTTTTTTTTTTTTTTTTTTTTTTTTTTTTTTTTTTTTTTTTTTTTTTTTTTTTTTTTTTTTTTTTTTTTTTTTTTTTTTTTTTTTTTTTTTTTTTTTTTTTTTTTTTTTTTTTTTTTTTTTTTTTTTTTTTTTTTTTTTTTTTTTTTTTTTTTTTTTTTTTTTTTTTTTTTTTTTTTTTTTTTTTTTTTTTTTTTTTTTTTTTTTTTTTTTTTTTTTTTTTTTTTTTTTTTTTTTTTTTTTTTTTTTTTTTTTTTTTTTTTTTTTTTTTTTTTTTTTTTTTTTTTTTTTTTTTTTTTTTTTTTTTTTTTTTTTTTTTTTTTTTTTTTTTTTTTTTTTTTTTTTTTTTTTTTTTTTTTTTTTTTTTTTTTTTTTTTTTTTTTTTTTTTTTTTTTTTTTTTTTTTTTTTTTTTTTTTTTTTTTTTTTTTTTTTTTTTTTTTTTTTTTTTTTTTTTTTTTTTTTTTTTTTTTTTTTTTTTTTTTTTTTTTTTTTTTTTTTTTTTTTTTTTTTTTTTTTTTTTTTTTTTTTTTTTTTTTTTTTTTTTTTTTTTTTTTTTTTTTTTTTTTTTTTTTTTTTTTTTTTTTTTTTTTTTTTTTTTTTTTTTTTTTTTTTTTTTTTTTTTTTTTTTTTTTTTTTTTTTTTTTTTTTTTTTTTTTTTTTTTTTTTTTTTTTTTTTTTTTTTTTTTTTTTTTTTTTTTTTTTTTTTTTTTTTTTTTTTTTTTTTTTTTTTTTTTTTTTTTTTTTTTTTTTTTTTTTTTTTTTTTTTTTTTTTTTTTTTTTTTTTTTTTTTTTTTTTTTTTTTTTTTTTTTTTTTTTTTTTTTTTTTTTTTTTTTTTTTTTTTTTTTTTTTATTTTTTTTTTTTTTTTTTTTTTTTTTTTTTTTTTTTTTTTTTTTTTTTTTTTTTTTTTTTTTTTTTTTTTTTTTTTTTTTTTTTTTTTTTTTTTTTTTTTTTTTTTTTTTTTTTTTTTTTTTTTTTTTTTTTTTTTTTTTTTTTTTTTTTTTTTTTTTTTTTTTTTTTTTTTTTTTTTTTTTTTTTTTTTTTTTTTTTTTTTTTTTTTTTTTTTTTTTTTTTTTTTTTTTTTTTTTTTTTTTTTTTTTTTTTTTTTTTTTTTTTTTTTTTTTTTTTTTTTTTTTTTTTTTTTTTTTTTTTTTTTTTTTTTTTTTTTTTTTTTTTTTTTTTTTTTTTTTTTTTTTTTTTTTTTTTTTTTTTTTTTTTTTTTTTTTTTTTTTTTTTTTTTTTTTTTTTTTTTTTTTTTTTTTTTTTTTTTTTTTTTTTTTTTTTTTTTTTTTTTTTTTTTTTTTTTTTTTTTTTTTTTTTTTTTTTTTTTTTTTTTTTTTTTTTTTTTTTTTTTTTTTTTTTTTTTTTTTTTTTTTTTTTTTTTTTTTTTTTTTTTTTTTTTTTTTTTTTTTTTTTTTTTTTTTTTTTTTTTTTTTTTTTTTTTTTTTTTTTTTTTTTTTTTTTTTTTTTTTTTTTTTTTTTTTTTTTTTTTTTTTTTTTTTTTTTTTTTTTTTTTTTTTTTTTTTTTTTTTTTTTTTTTTTTTTTTTTTTTTTTTTTTTTTTTTTTTTTTTTTTTTTTTTTTTTTTTTTTTTTTTTTTTTTTTTTTTTTTTTTTTTTTTTTTTTTTTTTTTTTTTTTTTTTTTTTTTTTTTTTTTTTTTTTTTTTTTTTTTTTTTTTTTTTTTTATTTTTTTTTTTTTTTTTTTTTTTTTTTTTTTTTTTTTTTTTTTTTTTTTTTTTTTTTTTTTTTTTTTTTTTTTTTTTTTTTTTTTTTTTTTTTTTTTTTTTTTTTTTTTTTTTTTTTTTTTTTTTTTTTTTTTTTTTTTTTTTTTTTTTTTTTTTTTTTTTTTTTTTTTTTTTTTTTTTTTTTTTTTTTTTTTTTTTTTTTTTTTTTTTTTTTTTTTTTTTTTTTTTTTTTTTTTTTTTTTTTTTTTTTTTTTTTTTTTTTTTTTTTTTTTTTTTTTTTTTTTTTTTTTTTTTTTTTTTTTTTTTTTTTTTTTTTTTTTTTTTTTTTTTTTTTTTTTTTTTTTTTTTTTTTTTTTTTTTTTTTTTTTTTTTTTTTTTTTTTTTTTTTTTTTTTTTTTTTTTTTTTTTTTTTTTTTTTTTTTTTTTTTTTTTTTTTTTTTTTTTTTTTTTTTTTTTTTTTTTTTTTTTTTTTTTTTTTTTTTTTTTTTTTTTTTTTTTTTTTTTTTTTTTTTTTTTTTTTTTTTTTTTTTTTTTTTTTTTTTTTTTTTTTTTTTTTTTTTTTTTTTTTTTTTTTTTTTTTTTTTTTTTTTTTTTTTTTTTTTTTTTTTTTTTTTTTTTTTTTTTTTTTTTTTTTTTTTTTTTTTTTTTTTTTTTTTTTTTTTTTTTTTTTTTTTTTTTTTTTTTTTTTTTTTTTTTTTTTTTTTTTTTTTTTTTTTTTTTTTTTTTTTTTTTTTTTTTTTTTTTTTTTTTTTTTTTTTTTTTTTTTTTTTTTTTTTTTTTTTTTTTTTTTTTTTTTTTTTTTTTTTTTTTTTTTTTTTTTTTTTTTTTTTTTTTTTTTTTTTTTTTTTTTTTTTTTTTTTTTTTTTTTTTTTTTTTTTTTTTTTTTTTTTTTTTTTTTTTTTTTTTTTTTTTTTTTTTTTTTTTTTTTTTTTTTTTTTTTTTTTTTTTTTTTTTTTTTTTTTTTTTTTTTTTTTTTTTTTTTTTTTTTTTTTTTTTTTTTTTTTTTTTTTTTTTTTTTTTTTTTTTTTTTTTTTTTTTTTTTTTTTTTTTTTTTTTTTTTTTTTTTTTTTTTTTTTTTTTTTTTTTTTTTTTTTTTTTTTTTTTTTTTTTTTTTTTTTTTTTTTTTTTTTTTTTTTTTTTTTTTTTTTTTTTTTTTTTTTTTTTTTTTTTTTTTTTTTTTTTTTTTTTTTTTTTTTT
Organism: Capsicum baccatum var. pendulum; assembly: GCA_030864225.1. Lineage (NCBI taxonomy): Eukaryota > Viridiplantae > Streptophyta > Magnoliopsida > Solanales > Solanaceae > Capsicum > Capsicum baccatum. Next base: position 47,818 of record JAQZCD010000116.1, on the reverse strand, counting down.
TTTTTTTTTTTTTTTTTTTTTTTTTTTTTTTTTTTTTTTTTTTTTTTTTTTTTTTTTTTTTTTTTTTTTTTTTTTTTTTTTTTTTTTTTTTTTTTTTTTTTTTTTTTTTTTTTTTTTTTTTTTTTTTTTTTTTTTTTTTTTTTTTTTTTTTTTTTTTTTTTTTTTTTTTTTTTTTTTTTTTTTTTTTTTTTTTTTTTTTTTTTTTTTTTTTTTTTTTTTTTTTTTTTTTTTTTTTTTTTTTTTTTTTTTTTTTTTTTTTTTTTTTTTTTTTTTTTTTTTTTTTTTTTTTTTTTTTTTTTTTTTTTTTTTTTTTTTTTTTTTTTTTTTTTTTTTTTTTTTTTTTTTTTTTTTTTTTTTTTTTTTTTTTTTTTTTTTTTTTTTTTTTTTTTTTTTTTTTTTTTTTTTTTTTTTTTTTTTTTTTTTTTTTTTTTTTTTTTTTTTTTTTTTTTTTTTTTTTTTTTTTTTTTTTTTTTTTTTTTTTTTTTTTTTTTTTTTTTTTTTTTTTTTTTTTTTTTTTTTTTTTTTTTTTTTTTTTTTTTTTTTTTTTTTTTTTTTTTTTTTTTTTTTTTTTTTTTTTTTTTTTTTTTTTTTTTTTTTTTTTTTTTTTTTTTTTTTTTTTTTTTTTTTTTTTTTTTTTTTTTTTTTTTTTTTTTTTTTTTTTTTTTTTTTTTTTTTTTTTTTTTTTTTTTTTTTTTTTTTTTTTTTTTTTTTTTTTTTTTTTTTTTTTTTTTTTTTTTTTTTTTTTTTTTTTTTTTTTTTTTTTTTTTTTTTTTTTTTTTTTTTTTTTTTTTTTTTTTTTTTTTTTTTTTTTTTTTTTTTTTTTTTTTTTTTTTTTTTTTTTTTTTTTTTTTTTTTTTTTTTTTTTTTTTTTTTTTTTTTTTTTTTTTTTTTTTTTTTTTTTTTTTTTTTTTTTTTTTTTTTTTTTTTTTTTTTTTTTTTTTTTTTTTTTTTTTTTTTTTTTTTTTTTTTTTTTTTTTTTTTTTTTTTTTTTTTTTTTTTTTTTTTTTTTTTTTTTTTTTTTTTTTTTTTTTTTTTTTTTTTTTTTTTTTTTTTTTTTTTTTTTTTTTTTTTTTTTTTTTTTTTTTTTTTTTTTTTTTTTTTTTTTTTTTTTTTTTTTTTTTTTTTTTTTTTTTTTTTTTTTTTTTTTTTTTTTTTTTTTTTTTTTTTTTTTTTTTTTTTTTTTTTTTTTTTTTTTTTTTTTTTTTTTTTTTTTTTTTTTTTTTTTTTTTTTTTTTTTTTTTTTTTTTTTTTTTTTTTTTTTTTTTTTTTTTTTTTTTTTTTTTTTTTTTTTTTTTTTTTTTTTTTTTTTTTTTTTTTTTTTTTTTTTTTTTTTTTTTTTTTTTTTTTTTTTTTTTTTTTTTTTTTTTTTTTTTTTTTTTTTTTTTTTTTTTTTTTTTTTTTTTTTTTTTTTTTTTTTTTTTTTTTTTTTTTTTTTTTTTTTTTTTTTTTTTTTTTTTTTTTTTTTTTTTTTTTTTTTTTTTTTTTTTTTTTTTTTTTTTTTTTTTTTTTTTTTTTTTTTTTTTTTTTTTTTTTTTTTTTTTTTTTTTTTTTTTTTTTTTTTTTTTTTTTTTTTTTTTTTTTTTTTTTTTTTTTTTTTTTTTTTTTTTTTTTTTTTTTTTTTTTTTTTTTTTTTTTTTTTTTTTTTTTTTTTTTTTTTTTTTTTTTTTTTTTTTTTTTTTTTTTTTTTTTTTTTTTTTTTTTTTTTTTTTTTTTTTTTTTTTTTTTTTTTTTTTTTTTTTTTTTTTTTTTTTTTTTTTTTTTTTTTTTTTTTTTTTTTTTTTTTTTTTTTTTTTTTTTTTTTTTTTTTTTTTTTTTTTTTTTTTTTTTTTTTTTTTTTTTTTTTTTTTTTTTTTTTTTTTTTTTTTTTTTTTTTTTTTTTTTTTTTTTTTTTTTTTTTTTTTTTTTTTTTTTTTTTTTTTTTTTTTTTTTTTTTTTTTTTTTTTTTTTTTTTTTTTTTTTTTTTTTTTTTTTTTTTTTTTTTTTTTTTTTTTTTTTTTTTTTTTTTTTTTTTTTTTTTTTTTTTTTTTTTTTTTTTTTTTTTTTTTTTTTTTTTTTTTTTTTTTTTTTTTTTTTTTTTTTTTTTTTTTTTTTTTTTTTTTTTTTTTTTTTTTTTTTTTTTTTTTTTTTTTTTTTTTTTTTTTTTTTTTTTTTTTTTTTTTTTTTTTTTTTTTTTTTTTTTTTTTTTTTTTTTTTTTTTTTTTTTTTTTTTTTTTTTTTTTTTTTTTTTTTTTTTTTTTTTTTTTTTTTTTTTTTTTTTTTTTTTTTTTTTTTTTTTTTTTTTTTTTTTTTTTTTTTTTTTTTTTTTTTTTTTTTTTTTTTTTTTTTTTTTTTTTTTTTTTTTTTTTTTTTTTTTTTTTTTTTTTTTTTTTTTTTTTTTTTTTTTTTTTTTTTTTTTTTTTTTTTTTTTTTTTTTTTTTTTTTTTTTTTTTTTTTTTTTTTTTTTTTTTTTTTTTTTTTTTTTTTTTTTTTTTTTTTTTTTTTTTTTTTTTTTTTTTTTTTTTTTTTTTTTTTTTTTTTTTTTTTTTTTTTTTTTTTTTTTTTTTTTTTTTTTTTTTTTTTTTTTTTTTTTTTTTTTTTTTTTTTTTTTTTTTTTTTTTTTTTTTTTTTTTTTTTTTTTTTTTTTTTTTTTTTTTTTTTTTTTTTTTTTTTTTTTTTTTTTTTTTTTTTTTTTTTTTTTTTTTTTTTTTTTTTTTTTTTTTTTTTTTTTTTTTTTTTTTTTTTTTTTTTTTTTTTTTTTTTTTTTTTTTTTTTTTTTTTTTTTTTTTTTTTTTTTTTTTTTTTTTTTTTTTTTTTTTTTTTTTTTTTTTTTTTTTTTTTTTTTTTTTTTTTTTTTTTTTTTTTTTTTTTTTTTTTTTTTTTTTTTTTTTTTTTTTTTTTTTTTTTTTTTTTTTTTTTTTTTTTTTTTTTTTTTTTTTTTTTTTTTTTTTTTTTTTTTTTTTTTTTTTTTTTTTTTTTTTTTTTTTTTTTTTTTTTTTTTTTTTTTTTTTTTTTTTTTTTTTTTTTTTTTTTTTTTTTTTTTTTTTTTTTTTTTTTTTTTTTTTTTTTTTTTTTTTTTTTTTTTTTTTTTTTTTTTTTTTTTTTTTTTTTTTTTTTTTTTTTTTTTTTTTTTTTTTTTTTTTTTTTTTTTTTTTTTTTTTTTTTTTTTTTTTTTTTTTTTTTTTTTTTTTTATTTTTTTTTTTTTTTTTTTTTTTTTTTTTTTTTTTTTTTTTTTTTTTTTTTTTTTTTTTTTTTTTTTTTTTTTTTTTTTTTTTTTTTTTTTTTTTTTTTTTTTTTTTTTTTTTTTTTTTTTTTTTTTTTTTTTTTTTTTTTTTTTTTTTTTTTTTTTTTTTTTTTTTTTTTTTTTTTTTTTTTTTTTTTTTTTTTTTTTTTTTTTTTTTTTTTTTTTTTTTTTTTTTTTTTTTTTTTTTTTTTTTTTTTTTTTTTTTTTTTTTTTTTTTTTTTTTTTTTTTTTTTTTTTTTTTTTTTTTTTTTTTTTTTTTTTTTTTTTTTTTTTTTTTTTTTTTTTTTTTTTTTTTTTTTTTTTTTTTTTTTTTTTTTTTTTTTTTTTTTTTTTTTTTTTTTTTTTTTTTTTTTTTTTTTTTTTTTTTTTTTTTTTTTTTTTTTTTTTTTTTTTTTTTTTTTTTTTTTTTTTTTTTTTTTTTTTTTTTTTATTTTTTTTTTTTTTTTTTTTTTTTTTTTTTTTTTTTTTTTTTTTTTTTTTTTTTTTTTTTTTTTTTTTTTTTTTTTTTTTTTTTTTTTTTTTTTTTTTTTTTTTTTTTTTTTTTTTTTTTTTTTTTTTTTTTTTTTTTTTTTTTTTTTTTTTTTTTTTTTTTTTTTTTTTTTTTTTTTTTTTTTTTTTTTTTTTTTTTTTTTTTTTTTTTTTTTTTTTTTTTTTTTTTTTTTTTTTTTTTTTTTTTTTTTTTTTTTTTTTTTTTTTTTTTTTTTTTTTTTTTTTTTTTTTTTTTTTTTTTTTTTTTTTTTTTTTTTTTTTTTTTTTTTTTTTTTTTTTTTTTTTTTTTTTTTTTTTTTTTTTTTTTTTTTTTTTTTTTTTTTTTTTTTTTTTTTTTTTTTTTTTTTTTTTTTTTTTTTTTTTTTTTTTTTTTTTTTTTTTTTTTTTTTTTTTTTTTTTTTTTTTTTTTTTTTTTTTTTTTTTTTTTTTTTTTTTTTTTTTTTTTTTTTTTTTTTTTTTTTTTTTTTTTTTTTTTTTTTTTTTTTTTTTTTTTTTTTTTTTTTTTTTTTTTTTTTTTTTTTTTTTTTTTTTTTTTTTTTTTTTTTTTTTTTTTTTTTTTTTTTTTTTTTTTTTTTTTTTTTTTTTTTTTTTTTTTTTTTTTTTTTTTTTTTTTTTTTTTTTTTTTTTTTTTTTTTTTTTTTTTTTTTTTTTTTTTTTTTTTTTTTTTTTTTTTTTTTTTTTTTTTTTTTTTTTTTTTTTTTTTTTTTTTTTTTTTTTTTTTTTTTTTTTTTTTTTTTTTTTTTTTTTTTTTTTTTTTTTTTTTTTTTTTTTTTTTTTTTTTTTTTTTTTTTTTTTTTTTTTTTTTTTTTTTTTTTTTTTTTTTTTTTTTTTTTTTTTTTTTTTTTTTTTTTTTTTTTTTTTTTTTTTTTTTTTTTTTTTTTTTTTTTTTTTTTTTTTTTTTTTTTTTTTTTTTTTTTTTTTTTTTTTTTTTTTTTTTTTTTTTTTTTTTTTTTTTTTTTTTTTTTTTTTTTTTTTTTTTTTTTTTTTTTTTTTTTTTTTTTTTTTTTTTTTTTTTTTTTTTTTTTTTTTTTTTTTTTTTTTTTTTTTTTTTTTTTTTTTTTTTTTTTTTTTTTTTTTTTTTTTTTTTTTTTTATTTTTTTTTTTTTTTTTTTTTTTTTTTTTTTTTTTTTTTTTTTTTTTTTTTTTTTTTTTTTTTTTTTTTTTTTTTTTTTTTTTTTTTTTTTTTTTTTTTTTTTTTTTTTTTTTTTTTTTTTTTTTTTTTTTTTTTTTTTTTTTTTTTTTTTTTTTTTTTTTTTTTTTTTTTTTTTTTTTTTTTTTTTTTTTTTTTTTTTTTTTTTTTTTTTTTTTTTTTTTTTTTTTTTTTTCTTTTTTTTTTTTTTTTTTTTTTTTTTTTTTTTTTTTTTTTTTTTTTTTTTTTTTTTTTTTTTTTTTTTTTTTTTTTTTTTTTTTTTTTTTTTTTTTTTTTTTTTTTTTTTTTTTTTTTTTTTTTTTTTATTTTTTTTTTTTTTTTTTTTTTTTTTTTTTTTTTTTTTTTTTTTTTTTTTTTTTTTTTTTTTTTTTTTTTTTTTTTTTTTATTTTTTTTTTTTTTTTTTTTTTTTTTTTTTTTTTTTTTTTTTTTTTTTTTTTTTTTTTTTTTTTTTTTTTTTTTTTTTTTTTTTTTTTTTTTTTTTTTTTTTTTTTTTTTTTTTTTTTTTTTTTTTTTTTTTTTTTTTTTTTTTTTTTTTTTTTTTTTTTTTTTTTTTTTTTTTTTTTTTTTTTTTTTTTTTTTTTTTTTTTTTTTTTTTTTTTTTTTTTTTTTTTTTTTTTTTTTATTTTTTTTTTTTTTTTTTTTTTTTTTTTTTTTTTTTTTTTTTTTTTTTTTTTTTTTTTTTTTTTTTTTTTTTTTTTTTTTTTTTTTTTTTTTTTTTTTTTTTTTTTTTTTTTTTTTTTTTTTTTTTTTTTTTTTTTTTTTTTTTTTTTTTTTTTTTTTTTTTTTTTTTTTTTTTTTTTTTTTTTTTTTTTTTTTTTTTTTTTTTTTTTTTTTTTTTTTTTTTTTTTTTTTTTTTTTTTTTTTTTTTTTTTTTTTTTTTTTTTTTTTTTTTTTTTTTTTTTTTTTTTTTTTTTTTTTTTTTTTTTTTTTTTTTTTTTTTTTTTTTTTTTTTTTTTTTTTTTTTTTTTTTTTTTTTTTTTTTTTTTTTTTTTTTTTTTTTTTTTTTTTTTTTTTTTTTTTTTTTTTTTTTTTTTTTTTTTTTTTTTTTTTTTTTTTTTTTTTTTTTTTTTTTTTTTTTTTTTTTTTTTTTTTTTTTTTTTTTTTTTTTTTTTTTTTTTTTTTTTTTTTTTTTTTTTTTTTTTTTTTTTTTTTTTTTTTTTTTTTTTTTTTTTTTTTTTTTTTTTTTTTTTTTTTTTTTTTTTTTTTTTTTTTTTTTTTTTTTTTTTTTTTTTTTTTTTTTTATTTTTTTTTTTTTTTTTTTTTTTTTTTTTTTTTTTTTTTTTTTTTTTTTTTTTTTTTTTTTTTTTTTTTTTTTTTTTTTTTTTTTTTTTTTTTTTTTTTTTTTTTTTTTTTTTTTTTTTTTTTTTTTTTTTTTTTTTTTTTTTTTTTTTTTTTTTTTTTTTTTTTTTTTTTTTTTTTTTTTTTTTTTTTTTTTTTTTTTTTTTTTTTTTTTTTTTTTTTTTTTTTTTTATTTTTTTTTTTTTTTTTTTTTTTTTTTTTTTTTTTTTTTTTTTTTTTTTTTTTTTTTTTTTTTTTTTTTTTTTTTTTTTTTTTTTTTTTTTTTTTTTTTTTTTTTTTTTTTTTTTTTTTTTTTTTTTTTTTTTTTTTTTTTTTTTTTTTTTTTTTTTTTTTTTTTTTTTTTTTTATTTTTTTTTTTTTTTTTTTTTTTTTTTTTTTTTTTTTTTTTTTTTTTTTTTTTTTTTTTTTTTTTTTTTTTTTTTTTTTTTTTTTTTTTTTTTTTTTTTTTTTTTTTTTTTTTTTTTTTTTTTTTTTTTTTTTTTTTTTTTTTTTTTTTTTTTTTTTTTTTTTTTTTTTTTTTTTTTTTTTTTTTTTTTTTTTTTTTTTTTTTTTTTTTTTTTTTTTTTTTTTTTTTTTTTTTTTTTTTTTTTTTTTTTTTTTTTTTTTTTTTTTTTTTTTTTTTTTTTTTTTTTTTTTTTTTTTTTTTTTTTTTTTTTTTTTTTTTTTTTTTTTTTTTTTTTTTTTTTTTTTTTTTTTTTTTTTTTTTTTTTTTTTTTTTTTTTTTTTTTTTTTTTTTTTTTTTTTTTTTTTTTTTTTTTTTTTTTTTTTTTTTTTTTTTTTTTTTTTTTTTTTTTTTTTTTTTTTTTTTTTTTTTTTTTTTTTTTTTTTTTTTTTTTTTTTTTTTTTTTTTTTTTTTTTTTTTTTTTTTTTTATTTTTTTTTTTTTTTTTTTTTTTTTTTTTTTTTTTTTTTTTTTTTTTTTTTTTTTTTTTTTTTTTTTATTTTTTTTTTTTTTTTTTTTTTTTTTTTTTTTTTTTTTTTTTTTTTTTTTTTTTTTTTTTTTTTTTTTTTTTTTTTTTTTTTTTTTTTTTTTTTTTTTTTTTTTTTTTTTTTTTTTTTTTTTTTTTTTTTTTTTTTTTTTTTTTTTTTTTTTTTTTTTTTTTTTTTTTTTTTTTTTTTTTTTTTTTTTTTTTTTTTTTTTTTTTTTTTTTTTTTTTTTTTTTTTTTTTTTTTTTTTTTTTTTTTTTTTTTTTTTTTTTTTTTTTTTTTTTTTTTTTTTTTTTTTTTTTTTTTTTTTTTTTTTTTTTTTTTTTTTTTTTTTTTTTTTTTTTTTTTTTTTTTTTTTTTTTTTTTTTTTTTTTTTTTTTTTTTTTTTTTTTTTTTTTTTTTTTTTTTTTTTTTTTTTTTTTTTTTTTTTTTTTTTTTTTTTTTTTTTTTTTTTTTTTTTTTTTTTTTTTTTTTTTTTTTTTTTTTTTTTTTTTTTTTTTTTTTTTTTTTTTTTTTTTTTTTTTTTTTTTTTTTTTTTTTTTTTTTTTTTTTTTTTTTTTTTTTTTTTTTTTTTTTTTTTATTTTTTTTTTTTTTTTTTTTTTTTTTTTTTTTTTTTTTTTTTTTTTTTTTTTTTTTTTTTTTTTTTTTTTTTTTTTTTTTTTTTTTTTTTTTTTTTTTTTTTTTTTTTTTTTTTTTTTTTTTTTTTTTTTTTTTTTTTTTTTTTTTTTTTTTTTTTTTTTTTTTTTTTTTTTTTTTTTTTTTTTTTTTTTTTTTTTTTTTTTTTTTTTTTTTATTTTTTTTTTTTTTTTTTTTTTTTTTTTTTTTTTTTTTTTTTTTTTTTTTTTTTTTTTTTTTTTTTTTTTTTTTTTTTTTTTTTTTTTTTTTTTTTTTTTTTTTTTTTTTTTTTTTTTTTTTTTTTTTTTTTTTTTTTTTTTTTTTTTTTTTTTTTTTTTTTTTTTTTTTTTTTTTTTTTTTTTTTTTTTTTTTTTTTTTTTTATTTTTTTTTTTTTTTTTTTTTTTTTTTTTTTTTTTTTTTTTTTTTTTTTTTTTTTTTTTTTTTTTTTTTTTTTTTTTTTTTTTTTTTTTTTTTTTTTTTTTTTTTTTTTTTTTTTTTTTTTTTTTTTTTTTTTTTTTTTTTTTTTTTTTTTTTTTTTTTTTTTTTTTTTTTTTTTTTTTTTTTTTTTTTTTTTTTTTTTTTTTTTTTTTTTTTTTTTTTTTTTTTTTTTTTTTTTTTTTTTTTTTTTTTTTTTTTTTTTTTTTTTTTTTTTTTTTTTTTTTTTTTTTTTTTTTTTTTTTTTTTTTTTTTTTTTTTTTTTTTTTTTTTTTTTTTTTTTTTTTTTTTTTTTCTTTTTTTTTTTTTTTTTTTTTTTTTTTTTTTTTTTTTTTTTTTTTTTTTTTTTTTTTTTTTTTTTTTTTTTTTTTTTTTTTTTTTTTTTTTTTTTTTTTTTTTTTTTTTTTTTTTTTTTTTTTTTATTTTTTTTTTTTTTTTTTTTTTTTTTTTTTTTTTTTTTTTTTTTTTTTTTTTTTTTTTTTTTTTTTTTTTTTTTTTTTTTTTTTTTTTTTTTTTTTTTTTTTTTTTTTTTTTTTTTTTTTTTTTTTTTTTTTTTTTTTTTTTTTTTTTTTTTTTTTTTTTTTTTTTTTTTTTTTTTTTTTTTTATTTTTTTTTTTTTTTTTTTTTTTTTTTTTTTTTTTTTTTTTTTTTTTTTTTTTTTTTTTTTTTTTTTTTTTTTTTTTTTTTTTTTTTTTTTTTTTTTTTTTTTTTTTTTTTTTTTTTTTTTTTTTTTTTTTTTTTTTTTTTTTTTTTTTTTTTTTTTTTTTTTTTTTTTTTTTTTTTTTTTTATTTTTTTTTTTTTTTTTTTTTTTTTTTTTTTTTTTTTTTTTTTTTTTTTTTTTTTTTTTTTTTTTTTTTTTTTTTTTTTTTTTTTTTTTTTTTTTTTTTTTTTTTTTTTTTTTTTTTTTTTTTTTTTTTTTTTTTTTTTTTTTTTTTTTTTTTTTTTTTTTTTTTTTTTTTTTTTTTTTTTTTTTTTTTTTTTTTTTTTTTTTTTTTTTTTTTTTTTTTTTTTTTTTTTTTTTTTTTTTTTTTTTTTTTTTTTTTTTTTTTTTTTTTTTTTTTTTTTTTTTTTTTTTTTTTTTTTTTTTTTTTTTTTTTTTTTTTTTTTTTTTTTTTTTTTTTTTTTTTTTTTTTTTTTTTTTTTTTTTTTTTTTTTTTTTTTTTTTTTTTTTTTTTTTTTTTTTTTTTTTTTTTTTTTTTTTTTTTTTTTTTTTTTTTTTTTTTTTTTTTTTTTTTTTTTTTTTTTTTTTTTTTTTTTTTTTTTTTTTTTTTTTTTTTTTTTTTTTTTTTTTTTTTTTTTTTTTTTTTTTTTTTTTTTTTTTTTTTTTTTTTTTTTTTTTTTTTTTTTTTTTTTTTTTTTTTTTTTTTTTTTTTTTTTTTTTTTTTTTTTTTTTTTTTTTTTTTTTTTTTTTTTTTTTTTTTTTTTTTTTTTTTTTTTTTTTTTTTTTTTTTTTTTTTTTTTTTTTTTTTTTTTTTTTTTTTTTTTTTTTTTTTTTTTTTTTTTTTTTTTTTTTTTTTTTTTTTTTTTTTTTTTTTTTTTTTTTTTTTTTTTTTTTTTTTTTTTTTTTTTTTTTTTTTTTTTTTTTTTTTTTTTTTTTTTTTTTTTTTTTTTTTTTTTTTTTTTTTTTTTTTTTTTTTTTTTTTTTTTTTTTTTTTTTTTTTTTTTTTTTTTTTTTTTTTTTTTTTTTTTTTTTTTTTTTTTTTTTTTTTTTTTTTTTTTTTTTTTTTTTTTTTTTTTTTTTTTTTTTTTTTTTTTTTTTTTTTTTTTTTTTTTTTTTTTTTTATTTTTTTTTTTTTTTTTTTTTTTTTTTTTTTTTTTTTTTTTTTTTTTTTTTTTTTTTTTTTTTTTTTTTTTTTTTTTTTTTTTTTTTTTTTTTTTTTTTTTTTTTTTTTTTTTTTTTTTTTTTTTTTTTTTTTTTTTTTTTTTTTTTTTTTTTTTTTTTTTTTTTTTTTTTTTTTTTTTTTTTTTTTTTTTTTTTTTTTTTTTTTTTTTTTTTTTTTTTTTTTTTTTTTTTTTTTTTTTTTTTTTTTTTTTTTTTTTTTTTTTTTTTTTTTTTTTTTTTTTTTTTTTTTTTTTTTTTTTTTTTTTTTTTTTTTTTTTTTTTTTTTTTTTTTTTTTTTTTTTTTTTTTTTTTTTTTTTTTTTTTTTTTTTTTTTTTTTTTTTTTTTTTTTTTTTTTTTTTTTTTTTTTTTTTTTTTTTTTTTTTTTTTTTTTTTTTTTTTTTTTTTTTTTTTTTTTTTTTTTTTTTTTTTTTTTTTTTTTTTTTTTTTTTTTTTTTTTTTTTTTTTTTTTTTTTTTTTTTTTTTTTTTTTTTTTTATTTTTTTTTTTTTTTTTTTTTTTTTTTTTTTTTTTTTTTTTTTTTTTTTTTTTTTTTTTTTTTTTTTTTTTTTTTTTTTTTTTTTTTTTTTTTTTTTTTTTTTTTTTTTTTTTTTTTTTTTTTTTTTTTTTTTTTTTTTTTTTTTTTTTTTTTTTTTTTTTTTTTTTTTTTTTTTTTTTTTTTTTTTTTTTTTTTTTTTTTTTTTTTTTTTTTTTTTTTTTTTTTTTTTTTTTTTTTTTTTTTTTTTTTTTTTTTTTTTTTTTTTTTTTTTTTTTTTTTTTTTTTTTTTTTTTTTTTTTTTTTTTTTTTTTTTTTTTTTTTTTTTTTTTTTTTTTTTTTTTTTTTTTTTTTTTTTTTTTTTTTTTTTTTTTTTTTTTTTTTTTTTTTTTTTTTTTTTTTTTTTTTTTTTTTTTTTTTTTTTTTTTTTTTTTTTTTTTTTTTTTTTTTTTTTTTTTTTTTTTTTTTTTTTTTTTTTTTTTTTTTTTTTTTTTTTTTTTTTTTTTTTTTTTTTTTTTTTTTTTTTTTTTTTTTTTTTTTTTTTTTTTTTTTTTTTTTTTTTTTTTTTTTTTTTTTTTTTTTTTTTTTTTTTTTTTTTTTTTTTTTTTTTTTTTTTTTTTTTTTTTTTTTTTTTTTTTTTTTTTTTTTTTTTTTTTTTTTTTTTTTTTTTTTTTATTTTTTTTTTTTTTTTTTTTTTTTTTTTTTTTTTTTTTTTTTTTTTTTTTTTTTTTTTTTTTTTTTTTTTTTTTTTTTTTTTTTTTTTTTTTTTTTTTTTTTTTTTTTTTTTTTTTTTTTTTTTTTTTTTTTTTTTTTTTTTTTTTTTTTTTTTTTTTTTTTTTTTTTTTTTTTTTTTTTTTTTTTTTTTTTTTTTTTTTTTTTTTTTTTTTTTTTTTTTTTTTTTTTTTTTTTTTTTTTTTTTTTTTTTTTTTTTTTTTTTTTTTTTTTTTTTTTTTTTTTTTTTTTTTTTTTTTTTTTTTTTTTTTTTTTTTTTTTTTTTTTTTTTTTTTTTTTTTTTTTTTTTTTTTTTTTTTTTTTTTTTTTTTTTTTTTTTTTTTTTTTTTTTTTTTTTTTTTTTTTTTTTTTTTTTTTTTTTTTTTTTTTTTTTTTTTTTTTTTTTTTTTTTTTTTTTTTTTTTTTTTTTTTTTTTTTTTTTTTTTTTTTTTTTTTTTTTTTTTTTTTTTTTTTTTTTTTTTTTTTTTTTTTTTTTTTTTTTTTTTTTTTTTTTTTTTTTTTTTTTTTTTTTTTTTTTTTTTTTTTTTTTTTTTTTTTTTTTTTTTTTTTTTTTTTTTTTTTTTTTTTTTTTTTTTTTTTTTATTTTTTTTTTTTTTTTTTTTTTTTTTTTTTTTTTTTTTTTTTTTTTTTTTTTTTTTTTTTTTTTTTTTTTTTTTTTTTTTTTTTTTTTTTTTTTTTTTTTTTTTTTTTTTTTTTTTTTTTTTTTTTTTTTTTTTTTTTTTTTTTTTTTTTTTTTTTTTTTTTTTTTTTTTTTTTTTTTTTTTTTTTTTTTTTTTTTTTTTTTTTTTTTTTTTTTTTTTTTTTTTTTTTTTTTTTTTTTTTTTTTTTTTTTTTTTTTTTTTTTTTTTTTTTTTTTTTTTTTTTTTTTTTTTTTTTATTTTTTTTTTTTTTTTTTTTTTTTTTTTTTTTTTTTTTTTTTTTTTTTTTTTTTTTTTTTTTTTTTTTTTTTTTTTTTTTTTTTTTTTTTTTTTTTTTTTTTTTTTTTTTTTTTTTTTTTTTTTTTTTTTTTTTTTTTTTTTTTTTTTTTTTTTTTTTTTTTTTTTTTTTTTTTTTTTTTTTTTTTTTTTTTTTTTTTTTTTTTTTTTTTTTTTTTTTTTTTTTTTTTTTTTTTTTTTTTTTTTTTTTTTTTTTTTTTTTTTTTTTTTTTTTTTTTTTTTTTTTTTTTTTTTTTTTTTTTTTTTTTTTTTTTTTTTTTTTTTTTTTTTTTTTTTTTTTTTTTTTTTTTTTTTTTTTTTTTTTTTTTTTTTTTTTTTTTTTTTTTTTTTTTTTTTTTTTTTTTTTTTTTTTTTTTTTTTTTTTTTTTTTTTTTTTTTTTTTTTTTTTTTTTTTTTTTTTTTTTTTTTTTTTTTTTTTTTTTTTTTTTTTTTTTTATTTTTTTTTTTTTTTTTTTTTTTTTTTTTTTTTTTTTTTTTTTTTTTTTTTTTTTTTTTTTTTTTTTTTTTTTTTTTTTTTTTTTTTTTTTTTTTTTTTTTTTTTTTTTTTTTTTTTTTTTTTTTTTTTTTTTTTTTTTTTTTTTTTTTTTTTTTTTTTTTTTTTTTTTTTTTTTTTTTTTTTTTTTTTTTTTTTTTTTTTTTTTTTTTTTTTTTTTTTTTTTTTTTTTTTTTTTTTTTTTTTTTTTTTTTTTTTTTTTTTTTTTTTTTTTTTTTTTTTTTTTTTTTTTTTTTTTTTTTTTTTTTTTTTTTTTTTTTTTTTTTTTTTTTTTTTTTTTTTTTTTTTTTTTTTTTTTTTTTTTTTTTTTTTTTTTTTTTTTTTTTTTTTTTTTTTTTTTTTTTTTTTTTTTTTTTTTTTTTTTTTTTTTTTTTTTTTTTTTTTTTTTTTTTTTTTTTTTTTTTTTTTTTTTTTTTTTTTTTTTTTTTTTTTTTTTTTTTTTTTTTTTTTTTTTTTTTTTTTTTTTTTTTTTTTTTTTTTTTTTTTTTTTTTTTTTTTTTTTTTTTTTTTTTTTTTTTTTTTTTTTTTTTTTTTTTTTTTTTTTTTTTTTTTTTTTTTTTTTTTTTTTTTTTTTATTTTTTTTTTTTTTTTTTTTTTTTTTTTTTTTTTTTTTTTTTTTTTTTTTTTTTTTTTTTTTTTTTTTTTTTTTTTTTTTTTTTTTTTTTTTTTTTTTTTTTTTTTTTTTTTTTTTTTTTTTTTTTTTTTTTTTTTTTTTTTTTTTTTTTTTTTTTTTTTTTTTTTTTTTTTTTTTTTTTTTTTTTTTTTTTTTTTTTTTTTTTTTTTTTTTTTTTTTTTTTTTTTTTTTTTTTTTTTTTTTTTTTTTTTTTTTTTTTTTTTTTTTTTTTTTTTTTTTTTTTTTTTTTTTTTTTTTTTTTTTTTTTTTTTTTTTTTTTTTTTTTTTTTTTTTTTTTTTTTTTTTTTTTTTTTTTTTTTTTTTTTTTTTTTTTTTTTTTTTTTTTTTTTTTTTTTTTTTTTTTTTTTTTTTTTTTTTTTTTTTTTTTTTTTTTTTTTTTTTTTTTTTTTTTTTTTTTTTTTTTTTTTTTTTTTTTTTTTTTTTTTTTTTTTTTTTTTTTTTTTTTTTTTTTTTTTTTTTTTTTTTTTTTTTTTTTTTTTTTTTTTTTTTTTTTTTTTTTTTTTTTTTTTTTTTTTTTTTTTTTTTTTTTTTTTTTTTTTTTTTTTTTTTTTTTTTTTTTTTTTTTTTTTTTTTTTTTTTTTTTTTTTTTTTTTTTTTTTTTTTTTTTTTTTTTTTTTTTTTTTTTTTTTTTTTTTTTTTTTTTTTTTTTTTTTTTTTTTTTTTTTTTTTTTTTTTTTTTTTTTTTTTTTTTTTTTTTTTTTTTTTTTTTTTTTTTTTTTTTTTTTTTTTTTTTTTTTTTTTTTTTTTTTTTTTTTTTTTTTTTTTTTTTTTTTTTTTTTTTTTTTTTTTTTTTTTTTTTTTTTTTTTTTTTTTTTTTTTTTTTTTTTTTTTTTTTTTTTTTTTTTTTTTTTTTTTTTTTTTTTTTTTTTTTTTTTTTTTTTTTTTTTTTTTTTTTTTTTTTTTTTTTTTTTTTTTTTTTATTTTTTTTTTTTTTTTTTTTTTTTTTTTTTTTTTTTTTTTTTTTTTTTTTTTTTTTTTTTTTTTTTTTTTTTTTTTTTTTTTTTTTTTTTTTTTTTTTTTTTTTTTTTTTTTATTTTTTTTTTTTTTTTTTTTTTTTTTTTTTTTTTTTTTTTTTTTTTTTTTTTTTTTTTTTTTTTTTTTTTTTTTTTTTTTTTTTTTTTTTTTTTTTTTTTTTTTTTTTTTTTTTTTTTTTTTTTTTTTTTTTTTTTTTTTTTTTTTTTTTTTTTTTTTTTTTTTTTTTTTTTTTTTTTTTTTTTTTTTTTTTTTTTTTTTTTTTTTTTTTTTTTTTTTTTTTTTTTTTTTTTTTTTTTTTTTTTTTTTTTTTTTTTTTTTTTTTTTTTTTTTTTTTTTTTTTTTTTTTTTTTTTTTTTTTTTTTTTTTTTTTTTTTTTTTTTTTTTTTTTTTTTTTTTTTTTTTTTTTTTTTTTTTTTTTTTTTTTTTTTTTTTTTTTTTTTTTTTTTTTTTTTTTTTTTTTTTTTTTTTTTTTTTTTTTTTTTTTTTTTTTTTTTTTTTTTTTTTTTTTTTTTTTTTTTTTTTTTTTTTTTTTTTTTTTTTTTTTTTTTTTTTTTTTTTTTTTTTTTTTTTTTTTTTTTTTTTTTTTTTTTTTTTTTTTTTTTTTTTTTTTTTTTTTTTTTTTTTTTTTTTTTTTTTTTTTTTTTTTTTTTTTTTTTTTTTTTTTTTTTTTTTTTTTTTTTTTTTTTTTTTTTTTTTTTTTTTTTTTTTTTTTTTTTTTTTTTTTTTTTTTTTTTTTTTTTTTTTTTTTTTTTTTTTTTTTTTTTTTTTTTTTTTTTTTTTTTTTTTTTTTTTTTTTTTTTTTTTTTTTTTTTTTTTTTTTTTTTTTTTTTTTTTCTTTTTTTTTTTTTTTTTTTTTTTTTTTTTTTTTTTTTTTTTTTTTTTTTTTTTTTTTTTTTTTTTTTTTTTTTTTTTTTTTTTTTTTTTTTTTTTTTTTTTTTTTTTTTTTTTTTTTTTTTTTTTTTTTTTTTTTTTTTTTTTTTTTTTTTTTTTTTTTTTTTTTTTTTTTTTTTTTTTTTTTTTTTTTTTTTTTTTTTTTTTTTTTTTTTTTTTTTTTTTTTTTTTTTTTTTTTTTTTTTTTTTTTTTTTTTTTTTTTTTTTTTTTTTTTTTTTTTTTTTTTTTTTTTTTTTTTTTTTTTTTTTTTTTTTTTTTTTTTTTTTTTTTTTTTTTTTTTTTTTTTTTTTTTTTTTTTTTTTTTTTTTTTTTTTTTTTTTTTTTTTTTTTTTTTTTTTTTTTTTTTTTTTTTTTTTTTTTTTTTTTTTTTTTTTTTTTTTTTTTTTTTTTTTTTTTTTTTTTTTTTTTTTTTTTTTTTTTTTTTTTTTTTTTTTTTTTTTTTTTTTTTTTTTTTTTTTTTTTTTTTTTTTTTTTTTTTTTTTTTTTTTTTTTTTTTTTTTTTTTTTTTTTTTTTTTTTTTTTTTTTTTTTTTTTTTTTTTTTTTTTTTTTTTTTTTTTTTTTTTTTTTTTTTTTTTTTTTTTTTTTTTTTTTTTTTTTTTTTTTTTTTTTTTTTTTTTTTTTTTTTTTTTTTTTTTTTTTTTTTTTTTTTTTTTTTTTTTTTTTTTTTTTTTTTTTTTTTTTTTTTTTTTTTTTTTTTTTTTTTTTTTTTTTTTTTTTTTTTTTTTTTTTTTTTTTTTTTTTTTTTTTTTTTTTTTTTTTTTTTTTTTTTTTTTTTTTTTTTTTTTTTTTTTTTTTTTTTTTTTTTTTTTTTTTTTTTTTTTTTTTTTTTTTTTTTTTTTTTTTTTTTTTTTTTTTTTTTTTTTTATTTTTTTTTTTTTTTTTTTTTTTTTTTTTTTTTTTTTTTTTTTTTTTTTTTTTTTTTTTTTTTTTTTTTTTTTTTTTTTTTTTTTTTTTTTTTTTTTTTTTTTTTTTTTTTTTTTTTTTTTTTTTTTTTTTTTTTTTTTTTTTTTTTTTTTTTTTTTTTTTTTTTTTTTTTTTTTTTTTTTTTTTTTTTTTTTTTTTTTTTTTTTTTTTTTTTTTTTTTTTTTTTTTTTTTTTTTTTTTTTTTTTTTTTTTTTTTTTTTTTTTTTTTTTTTTTTTTTTTTTTTTTTTTTTTTTTTTTTTTTTTTTTTTTTTTTTTTTTTTTTTTTTTTTTTTTTTTTTTTTTTTTTTTTTTTTTTTTTTTTTTTTTTTTTTTTTTTTTTTTTTTTTTTTTTTTTTTTTTTTTTTTTTTTTTTTTTTTTTTTTTTTTTTTTTTTTTTTTTTTTTTTTTTTTTTTTTTTTTTTTTTTTTTTTTTTTTTTTTTTTTTTTTTTTTTTTTTTTTTTTTTTTTTTTTTTTTTTTTTTTTTTTTTTTTTTTTTTTTTTTTTTTTTTTTTTTTTTTATTTTTTTTTTTTTTTTTTTTTTTTTTTTTTTTTTTTTTTTTTTTTTTTTTTTTTTTTTTTTTTTTTTTTTTTTTTTTTTTTTTTTTATTTTTTTTTTTTTTTTTTTTTTTTTTTTTTTTTTTTTTTTTTTTTTTTTTTTTTTTTTTTTTTTTTTTTTTTTTTTATTTTTTTTTTTTTTTTTTTTTTTTTTTTTTTTTTTTTTTTTTTTTTTTTTTTTTTTTTTTTTTTTTTTTTTTTTTTTTTTTTTTTTTTTTTTTTTTTTTTTTTTTTTTTTTTTTTTTTTTTTTTTTTTTTTTTTTTTTTTTTTTTTTTTTTTTTTTTTTTTTTTTTTTTTTTTTTTATTTTTTTTTTTTTTTTTTTTTTTTTTTTTTTTTTTTTTTTTTTTTTTTTTTTTTTTTTTTTTTTTTTTTTTTTTTTTTTTTTTTTTTTTTTTTTTTTTTTTTTTTTTTTTTTTTTTTTTTTTTTTTTTTTTTTTTTTTTTTTTTTTTTTTTTTTTTTTTTTTTTTTTTTTTTTTTTTTTTTTTTTTTTTTTTTTTTTTTTTTTTTTTTTTTTTTTTTTTTTTTTTTTTTTTTTTTTTTTTTTTTTTTTTTTTTTTTTTTTTTTTTTTTTTTTTTTTTTTTTTTTTTTTTTTTTTTTTTTTTTTTTTTTTTTTTTTTTTTTTTTTTTTTTTTTTTTTTTTTTTTTTTTTTTTTTTTTTTTTTTTTTTTTTTTTTTTTTTTTTTTTTTTTTTTTTTTTTTTTTTTTTTTTTTTTTTTTTTTTTTTTTTTTTTTTTTTTTTTTTTTTTTTTTTATTTTTTTTTTTTTTTTTTTTTTTTTTTTTTTTTTTTTTTTTTTTTTTTTTTTTTTTTTTTTTTTTTTTTTTTTTTTTTTTTTTTTTTTTTTTTTTTTTTTTTTTTATTTTTTTTTTTTTTTTTTTTTTTTTTTTTTTTTTTTTTTTTTTTTTTTTTTTTTTTTTTTTTTTTTTTTTTTTTTTTTTTTTTTTTTTTTTTTTTTTTTTTTTTTTTTTTTTTTTTTTTTTTTTTTTTTTTTTTTTTTTTTTTTTTTTTTTTTTTTTTTTTTTTTTTTTTTTTTTTTTTTTTTTTTTTTTTTTTTTTTTTTTTTTTTTTTTTTTTTTTTTTTTTTTTTTTTTTTTTTTTTTTTTTTTTTTTTTTTTTTTTTTTTTTTTTTTTTTTTTTTTTTTTTTTTTTTTTTTTTTTTTTTTTTTTTTTTTTTTTTTTTTTTTTTTTTTTTTTTTTTTTTTTTTTTTTTTTTTTTTTTTTTTTTTTTTTTTTTTTTTTTTTTTTTTTTTTTTTTTTTTTTTTTTTTTTTTTTTTTTTTTTTTTTTTTTTTTTTTTTTTTTTTTTTTTTTTTTTTTTTTTTTTTTTTTTTTTTTTTTTTTTTTTTTTTTTTTTTTTTTTTTTTTTTTTTTTTTTTTTTTTTTTTTTTTTTTTTTTTTTTTTTTTTTTTTTTTTTTTTTTTTTTTTTTTTTTTTTTTTTTATTTTTTTTTTTTTTTTTTTTTTTTTTTTTTTTTTATTTTTTTTTTTTTTTTTTTTTTTTTTTTTTTTTTTTTTTTTTTTTTTTTTTTTTTTTTTTTTTTTTTTTTTTTTTTTTTTTTTTTTTTTTTTTTTTTTTTTTTTTTTTTTTTTTTTTTTTTTTTTTTTTTTTTTTTTTTTTTTTTTTTTTTTTTTTTTTTTTTTTTTTTTTTTTTTTTTTTTTTTTTTTTTTTTTTTTTTTTTTTTTTTTTTTTTTTTTTTTTTTTTTTTTTTTTTTTTTTTTTTTTTTTTTTTTTTTTTTTTTTTTTTTTTTTTTTTTTTTTTTTTTTTTTTTTTTTTTTTTTTTTTTTTTTTTTTTTTTTTTTTTTTTTTTTTTTTTTTTTTTTTTTTTTTTTTTTTTTTTTTTTTTTTTTTTTTTTTTTTTTTTTTTTTTATTTTTTTTTTTTTTTTTTTTTTTTTTTTTTTTTTTTTTTTTTTTTTTTTTTTTTTTTTTTTTTTTTTTTTTTTTTTTTTTTTTTTTTTTTTTTTTTTTTTTTTTTTTTTTTTTTTTTTTTTTTTTTTTTTTTTTTTTTTTTTTTTTTTTTTTTTTTTTTTTTTTTTTTTTTTTTTTTTTTTTTTTTTTTTTTTTTTTTTTTTTTTTTTTTTTTTTTTTTTTTTTTTTTTTTTTTTTTTTTTTTTTTTTTTTTTTTTTTTTTTTTTTTTTTTTTTTTTTTTTTTTTTTTTTTTTTTTTTTTTTTTTTTTTTTTTTTTTTTTTTTTTTTTTTTTTTTTTTTTTTTTTTTTTTTTTTTTTTTTTTTTTTTTTTTTTTTTTTTTTTTTTTTTTTTTTTTTTTTTTTTTTTTTTTTTTTTTTTTTTTTTTTTTTTTTTTTTTTTTTTTTTTTTTTTTTTTTTTTTTTTTTTTTTTTTTTTTTTTTTTTTTTTTTTTTTTTTTTTTTTTTTTTTTTTTTTTTTTATTTTTTTTTTTTTTTTTTTTTTTTTTTTTTTTTTTTTTCTTTTTTTTTTTTTTTTTTTTTTTTTTTTTTTTTTTTTTTTTTTTTTTTTTTTTTTTTTTTTTTTTTTTTTTTTTTTTTTTTTTTTTTTTTTTTTTTTTTTTTTTTTTTTTTTTTTTTTTTTTTTTTTTTTTTTTTTTTTTTTTTTTTTTTTTTTTTTTTTTTTTTTTTTTTTTTTTTTTTTTTTTTTTTTTTTTTTTTTTTTTTTTTTTTTTTTTTTTTTTTTTTTTTTTTTTTTTTTTTTTTTTTTTTTTTTTTTTTTTTTTTTTTTTTTTTTTTTTTTTTTTTTTTTTTTTTTTTTTTTTTTTTTTTTCTTTTTTTTTTTTTTTTTTTTTTTTTTTTTTTTTTTTTTTTTTTTTTTTTTTTTTTTTTTTTTTTTTTTTTTTTCTTTTTTTTTTTTTTTTTTTTTTTTTTTTTTTTTTTTTTTTTTTTTTTTTTTTTTTTTTTTTTTTTTTTTTTTTTTTTTTTTTTTTTTTTTTTTTTTTTTTTTTTTTTTTTTTTTTTTTTTTTTTTTTTTTTTTTTTTTTTTTTTTTTTTTTTTTTTTTTTTTTTTTTTTTTTTTTTTTTTTTTTTTTTTTTTTTTTTTTTTTTTTTTTTTTTTTTTTTTTTTTTTTTTTTTTTTTTTTTTTTTTTTTTTTTTTTTTTTTTTTTTTTTTTTTTTTTTTTTTTTTTTTTTTTTTTTTTTTTTTTTTTTTTTTTTTTTTTTTTTTTTTTTTTTTTTTTTTTTTTTTTTTTTTTTTTTTTTTTTTTTTTTTTTTTTTTTTTTTTTTTTTTTTTTTTTTTTTTTTTTTTTTTTTTTTTTTTTTTTTTTTTTTTTTTTTTTTTTTTTTTTTTTTTTTTTTTTTTTTTTTTTTTTTTTTTTTTTTTTTTTTTTTTTTTTTTTTTTTTTTTTTTTTTTTTTTTTTTTTTTTTTTTTTTTTTTTTTTTTTTTTTTTTTTTTTTTTTTTTTTTTTTTTTTTTTTTTTTTTTTTTTTTTTTTTTTTTTTTTTTTTTTTTTTTTTTTTTTTTTTTTTTTTTTTTTTTTTTTTTTTTTTTTTTTTTTTTTTTTTTTTTTTTTTTTTTTTTTTTTTTTTTTTTTTTTTTTTTTTTTTTTTTTTTTTTTTTTTTTTTTTTTTTTTTTTTTTTTTTTTTTTTTTTTTTTTTTTTTTTTTTTTTTTTTTTTTTTTTTTTTTTTTTTTTTTTTTTTTTTTTTTTTTTTTTTTTTTTTTTTTTTTTTTTTTTTTTTTTTTTTTTTTTTTTTTTTTTTTTTTTTTTTTTTTTTTTTTTTTATTTTTTTTTTTTTTTTTTTTTTTTTTTTTTTTTTTTTTTTTTTTTTTTTTTTTTTTTTTTTTTTTTTTTTTTTTTTTTTTTTTTTTTTTTTTTTTTTTTTTTTTTTTTTTTTTTTTTTTTTTTTTTTTTTTTTTTTTTTTTTTTTTTTTTTTTTTTTTTTTTTTTTTTTTTTTTTTTTTTTTTTTTTTTTTTTTTTTTTTTTTTTTTTTTTTTTTTTTTTTTTTTTTTTTTTTTTTTTTTTTTTTTTTTTTTTTTTTTTTTTTTTTTTTTTTTTTTTTTTTTTTTTTTTTTTTTTTTTTTTTTTTTTTTTTTTTTTTTTTTTTTTTTTTTTTTTTTTTTTTTTTTTTTTTTTTTTTTTTTTTTTTTTTTTTTTTTTTTTTTTTTTTTTTTTTTTTTTTTTTTTTTTTTTTTTTTTTTTTTTTTTTTTTTTTTTTTTTTTTTTTTTTTTTTTTTTTTTTTTTTTTTTTTTTTTTTTTTTTTTTTTTTTTTTTTTTTTTTTTTTTTTTTTTTTTTTTTTTTTTTTTTATTTTTTTTTTTTTTTTTTTTTTTTTTTTTTTTTTTTTTTTTTTTTTTTTTTTTTTTTTTTTTTTTTTTTTTTTTTTTTTTTTTTTTTTTTTTTTTTTTTTTTTTTTTTTTTTTTTTTTTTTTTTTTTTTTTTTTTTTTTTTTTTTTTATTTTTTTTTTTTTTTTTTTTTTTTTTTTTTTTTTTTTTTTTTTTTTTTTTTTTTTTTTTTTTTTTTTTTTTTTTTTTTTTTTTTTTTTTTTTTTTTTTTTTTTTTTTTTTTTTTTTTTTTTTTTTTTTTTTTTTTTTTTTTTTTTTTTTTTTTTTTTTTTTTTTTTTTTTTTTTTTTTTTTTTTTTTTTTTTTTTTTTTTTTTTTTTTTTTTTTTTTTTTTTTTTTTTTTTTTTTTTTTTTTTTTTTTTTTTTTTTTTTTTTTTTTTTTTTTTTTTTTTTTTTTTTTTTTTTTTTTTTTTTTTTTTTTTTTTTTTTTTTTTTTTTTTTTTTTTTTTTTTTTTTTTTTTTTTTTTTTTTTTTTTTTTTTTTTTTTTTTTTTTTTTTTTTTTTTTTTTTTTTTTTTTTTTTTTTTTTTTTTTTTTTTTTTTTTTTTTTTTTTTTTTTTTTTTTTTTTTTTTTTTTTTTTTTTTTTTTTTTTTTTTTTTTTTTTTTTTTTTTTTTTTTTTTTTTTTTTTTTTTTTTTTTTTTTTTTTTTTTTTTTTTTTTTTTTTTTTTTTTTTTTTTTTTTTTTTTTTTTTTTTTTTTTTATTTTTTTTTTTTTTTTTTTTTTTTTTTTTTTTTTTTTTTTTTTTTTTTTTTTTTTTTTTTTTTTTTTTTTTTTTTTTTTTTTTTTTTTTTTTTTTTTTTTTTTTTTTTTTTTTTTTTTTTTTTTTTTTTTTTTTTATTTTTTTTTTTTTTTTTTTTTTTTTTTTTTTTTTTTTTTTTTTTTTTTTTTTTTTTTTTTTTTTTTTTTTTTTTTTTTTTTTTTTTTTTTTTTTTTTTTTTTTTTTTTTTTTTTTTTTTTTTTTTTTTTTTTTTTTTTTTTTTTTTTTTTTTTTTTTTTTTTTTTTTTTTTTTTTTTTTTTTTTTTTTTTTTTTTTTTTTTTTTTTTTTTTTTTTTTTTTTTTTTTTTTTTTTTTTTTTTTTTTTTTTTTTTTTTTTTTTTTTTTTTTTTTTTTTTTTTTTTTTTTTTTTTTTT
Organism: Capsicum baccatum var. pendulum; assembly: GCA_030864225.1. Lineage (NCBI taxonomy): Eukaryota > Viridiplantae > Streptophyta > Magnoliopsida > Solanales > Solanaceae > Capsicum > Capsicum baccatum. Next base: position 25,853 of record JAQZCD010000116.1, on the reverse strand, counting down.
TTTTTTTTTTTTTTTTTTTTTTTTTTTTTTTTTTTTTTTTTTTTTTTTTTTTTTTTTTTTTTTTTTTTTTTTTTTTTTTTTTTTTTTTTTTTTTTTTTTTTTTTTTTTTTTTTTTTTTTTTTTTTTTTTTTTTTTTTTTTTTTTTTTTTTTTTTTTTTTTTTTTTTTTTTTTTTTTTTTTTTTTTTTTTTTTTTTTTTTTTTTTTTTTTTTTTTTTTTTTTTTTTTTTTTTTTTTTTTTTTTTTTTTTTTTTTTTTTTTTTTTTTTTTTTTTTTTTTTTTTTTTTTTTTTTTTTTTTTTTTTTTTTTTTTTTTTTTTTTTTTTTTTTTTTTTTTTTTTTTTTTTTTTTTTTTTTTTTTTTTTTTTTTTTTTTTTTTTTTTTTTTTTTTTTTTTTTTTTTTTTTTTTTTTTTTTTTTTTTTTTTTTTTTTTTTTTTTTTTTTTTTTTTTTTTTTTTTTTTTTTTTTTTTTTTTTTTTTTTTTTTTTTTTTTTTTTTTTTTTTTTTTTTTTTTTTTTTTTTTTTTTTTTTTTTTTTTTTTTTTTTTTTTTTTTTTTTTTTTTTTTTTTTTTTTTTTTTTTTTTTTTTTTTTTTTTTTTTTTTTTTTTTTTTTTTTTTTTTTTTTTTTTTTTTTTTTTTTTTTATTTTTTTTTTTTTTTTTTTTTTTTTTTTTTTTTTTTTTTTTTTTTTTTTTTTTTTTTTTTTTTTTTTTTTTTTTTTTTTTTTTTTTTTTTTTTTTTTTTTTTTTTTTTTTTTTTTTTTTTTTTTTTTTTTTTTTTTTTTTTTTTTTTTTTTTTTTTTTTTTTTTTTTTTATTTTTTTTTTTTTTTTTTTTTTTTTTTTTTTTTTTTTTTTTTTTTTTTTTTTTATTTTTTTTTTTTTTTTTTTTTTTTTTTTTTTTTTTTTTTTTTTTTTTTTTTTTTTTTTTTTTTTTTTTTTTTTTTTTTTTTTTTTTTTTTTTTTTTTTTTTTTTTTTTTTTTTTTTTTTTTTTTTTTTTTTTTTTTTTTTTTTTTTTTTTTTTTTTTTTTTTTTTTTTTTTTTTTTTTTTTTTTTTTTTTTTTTTTTTTTTTTTTTTTTTTTTTTTTTTTTTTTTTTTTTTTTTTTTTTTTTTTTTTTTTTTTTTTTTTTTTTTTTTTTTTTTTTTTTTTTTTTTTTTTTTTTTTTTTTTTTTTTTTTTTTTTTTTTTTTTTTTTTTTTTTTTTTTTTTTTTTTTTTTTTTTTTTTTTTTTTTTTTTTTTTTTTTTTTTTTTTTTTTTTTTTTTTATTTTTTTTTTTTTTTTTTTTTTTTTTTTTTTTTTTTTTTTTTTTTTTTTTTTTTTTTTTTTTTTTTTTTTTTTTTTTTTTTTTTTTTTTTTTTTTTTTTTTTTTTTTTTTTTTTTTTTTTTTTTTTTTTTTTTTTTTTTTTTTTTTTTTTTTTTTTTTTTTTTTTTTTTTTTTTTTTTTTTTTTTTTTTTTTTTTTTTTTTTTTTTTTTTTTTTTTTTTTTTTTTTTTTTTTTTTTTTTTTTTTTTTTTTTTTTTTTTTTATTTTTTTTTTTTTTTTTTTTTTTTTTTTTTTTTTTTTTTTTTTTTTTTTTTTTTTTTTTTTTTTTTTTTTTTTTTTTTTTTTTTTTTTTTTTTTTTTTTTTTTTTTTTTTTTTTTTTTTTTTTTTTTTTTTTTTTTTTTTTTTTTTTTTTTTTTTTTTTTTTTTTTTTTTTTTTTTTTTTTTTTTTTTTTTTTTTTTTTTTTTTTTTTTTTTTTTTTTTTTTTTTTTTTTTTTTTTTTTTTTTTTTTTTTTTTTTTTTTTTTTTTTTTTTTTTTCTTTTTTTTTTTTTTTTTTTTTTTTTTTTTTTTTTTTTTTTTTTTTTTTTTTTTTTTTTTTTTTTTTTTTTTTTTTTTTTTTTTTTTTTTTTTTTTTTTTTTTTTTTTTTTTTTTTTTTTTTTTTTTTTTTTTTTTTTTTTTTTTTTTTTTTTTTTTTTTTTTTTTTTTTTTTTTTATTTTTTTTTTTTTTTTTTTTTTTTTTTTTTTTTTTTTTTTTTTTTTTTTTTTTTTTTTTTTTTTTTTTTTTTTTTTTTTTTTTTTTTTTTTTTTTTTTTTTTTTTTTTTTTTTTTTTTTTTTTTTTTTTTTTTTTTTTTTTTTTTTTTTTTTTTTTTTTTTTTTTTTTATTTTTTTTTTTTTTTTTTTTTTTTTTTTTTTTTTTTTTTTTTTTTTTTTTTTTTTTTTTTTTTTTTTTTTTTTTTTTTTTTTTTTTTTTTTTTTTTTTTTTTTTTTTTTTTTTTTTTTTTTTATTTTTTTTTTTTTTTTTTTTTTTTTTTTTTTTTTTTTTTTTTTTTTTTTTTTTTTTTTTTTTTTTTTTTTTTTTTTTTTTTTTTTTTTTTTTTTTTTTTTTTTTTTTTTTTTTTTTTTTTTTTTTTTTTTTTTTTTTTTTTTTTTTTTTTTTTTTTTTTTTTTTTTTTTTTTTTTTTTTTTTTTTTTTTTTTTTTTTTTTTTTTTTTTTTTTTTTTTTTTTTTTTTTTTTTTTTTTTTTTTTTTTTTTTTTTTTTTTTTTTTTTTTTTTTTTTTTTTTTTTTTTTTTTTTTTTTTTTTTTTTTTTTTTTTTTTTTTTTTTTTTTTTTTTTTTTTTTTTTTTTTTTTTTTTTTTTTTTTTTTTTTTTTTTTTTTTTTTTTTTTTTTTTTTTTTTTTTTTTTTTTTTTTTTTTTTTTTTTTTTTTTTTTTTTTTTTTTTTTTTTTTTTTTTTTTTTTTTTTTTTTTTTTTTTTTTTTTTTTTTTTTTTTTTTTTTTTTTTTTTTTTTTTTTTTTTTTTTTTTTTTTTTTTTTTTTTTTTTTTTTTTTTTTTTTTTTTTTTTTTTTTTTTTTTTTTTTTTTTTTTTTTTTTTTTTTTTTTTTTTTTTTTTTTTTTTTTTTTTTTTTTTTTTTTTTTTTTTTTTTTTTTTTTTTTTTTTTTTTTTTTTTTTTTTTTTTTTTTTTTTTTTTTTTTTTTTTTTTTTTTTTTTTTTTTTTTTTTTTTTTTTTTTTTTTTTTTTTTTTTTTTTTTTTTTTTTTTTTTTTTTTTTTTTTTTTTTTTTTTTTTTTTTTTTTTTTTTTTTTTTTTTTTTTTTTTTTTTTTTTTTTTTTTTTTTTTTTTTTTTTTTTTTTTTTTTTTTTTTTTTTTTTTTTTTTTTTTTTTTTTTTTTTTTTTTTTTTTTTTTTTTTTTTTTTTTTTTTTTTTTTTTTTTTTTTTTTTTTTTTTTTTTTTTTTTTTTTTTTTTTTTTTTTTTTTTTTTTTTTTTTTTTTTTTTTTTTTTTTTTTTTTTTTTTTTTTTTTTTTTTTTTTTTTTTTTTTTTTTTTTTTTTTTTTTTTTTTTTTTTTTTTTTTTTTTTTTTTTTTTTTTTTTTTTTTTTTTTTTTTTTTTTTTTTTTTTTTTTTTTTTTTTTTTTTTTTTTTTTTTTTTTTTTTTTTTTTTTTTTTTTTTTTTTTTTTTTTTTTTTTTTTTTTTTTTTTTTTTTTTTTTTTTTTTTTTTTTTTTTTTTTTTTTTTTTTTTTTTTTTTTTTTTTTTTTTTTTTTTTTTTTTTTTTTTTTTTTTTTTTTTTTTTTTTTTTTTTTTTTTTTTTTTTTTTTTTTTTTTTTTTTTTTTTTTTTTTTTTTTTTTTTTTTTTTTTTTTTTTTTTTTTTTTTTTTATTTTTTTTTTTTTTTTTTTTTTTTTTTTTTTTTTTTTTTTTTTTTTTTTTTTTTTTTTTTTTTTTTTTTTTTTTTTTTTTTTTTTTTTTTTTTTTTTTTTTTTTTTTTTTTTTTTTTTTTTTTTTTTTTTTTTTTTTTTTTTTTTTTTTTTTTTTTTTTTTTTTTTTTTTTTTTTTTTTTTTTTTTTTTTTTTTTTTTTTTTTTTTTTTTTTTTTTTTTTTTTTTTTTTTTTTTTTTTTTTTTTTTTTTTTTTTTTTTTTTTTTTTTTTTTTTTTTTTTTTTTTTTTTTTTTTTTTTTTTTTTTTTTTTTTTTTTTTTTTTTTTTTTTTTTTTTTTTTTTTTTTTTTTTTTTTTTTTTTTTTTTTTTTTTTTTTTTTTTTTTTTTTTTTTTTTTTTTTTTTTTTTTTTTTTTTTTTTTTTTTTTTTTTTTTTTTTTTTTTTTTTTTTTTTTTTTTTTTTCTTTTTTTTTTTTTTTTTTTTTTTTTTTTTTTTTTTTTTTTTTTTTTTTTTTTTTTTTTTTTTTTTTTTTTTTTTTTTTTTTTTTTTTTTTTTTTTTTTTTTTTTTTTTTTTTTTTTTTTTTTTTTTTTTTTTTTTTTTTTTTTTTTTTTTTTTTTTTTTTTTTTTTTTTTTTTTTTTTTTTTTTTTTTTTTTTTTTTTTTTTTTTTTTTTTTTTTTTTTTTTTTTTTTTTTTTTTTTTTTTTTTTTTTTTTTTTTTTTTTTTTTTTTTTTTTTTTTTTTTTTTTTTTTTTTTTTTTTTTTTTTTTTTTTTTTTTTTTTTTTTTTTTTTTTTTTTTTTTTTTTTTTTTTTTTTTTTTTTTTTTTTTTTTTTTTTTTTTTTTTTTTTTTTTTTTTTTTTTTTTTTTTTTTTTTTTTTTTTTTTTTTTTTTTTTTTTTTTTTTTTTTTTTTTTTTTTTTTTTTTTTTTTTTTTTTTTTTTTTTTTTTTTTTTTTTTTTTTTTTTTTTTTTTTTTTTTTTTTTTTTTTTTTTTTTTTTTTTTTTTTTTTTTTTTTTTTTTTTTTTTTTTTTTTTTTTTTTTTTTTTTTTTTTTTTTTTTTTTTTTTTTTTTTTTTTTTTTTTTTTTTTTTTTTTTTTTTTTTTTTTTTTTTTTTTTTTTTTTTTTTTTTTTTTTTTTTTTTTTTTTTTTTTTTTTTTTTTTTTTTTTTTTTTTTTTTTTTTTTTTTTTTTTTTTTTTTTTTTTTTTTTTTTTTTTTTTTTTTTTTTTTTTTTTTTTTTTTTTTTTTTTTTTTTTTTTTTTTTTTTTTTTTTTTTTTTTTTTTTTTTTTTTTTTTTTTTTTTTTTTTTTTTTTTTTTTTTTTTTTTTTTTTTTTTTTTTTTTTTTTTTTTTTTTTTTTTTATTTTTTTTTTTTTTTTTTTTTTTTTTTTTTTTTTTTTTTTTTTTTTTTTTTTTTTTTTTTTTTTTTTTTTTTTTTTTTTTTTTTTTTTTTTTTTTTTTTTTTTTTTTTTTTTTTTTTTTTTTTTTTTTTTTTTTTTTTTTTTTTTTTTTTTTTTTTTTTTTTTTTTTTTTTTTTTTTTTTTTTTTTTTTTTTTTTTTTTTTATTTTTTTTTTTTTTTTTTTTTTTTTTTTTTTTTTTTTTTTTTTTTTTTTTTTTTTTTTTTTTTTTTTTTTTTTTTTTTTTTTTTTTTTTTTTTTTTTTTTTTTTTTTTTTTTTTTTTTTTTTTTTTTTTTTTTTTTTTTTTTTTTTTTTTTTTTTTTTTTTTTTTTTTTTTTTTTTTTTTTTTTTTTTTTTTTTTTTTTTTTTTTTTTTTTTTTTTTTTTTTTTTTTTTTTTTTTTTTTTTTTTTTTTTTTTTTTTTTTTTTTTTTTTTTTTTTTTTTTTTTTTTTTTTTTTTTTTTTTTTTTTTTTTTTTTTTTTTTTTTTTTTTTTTTTTTTTTTTTTTTTTTTTTTTTTTTTTTTTTTTTTTTTTTTTTTTTTTTTTTTTTTTTTTTTTTTTTTTTTTTTTTTTTTTTTTTTTTTTTTTTTTTTTTTTTTTTTTTTTTTTTTTTTTTTTTTTTTTTTTTTTTTTTTTTTTTTTTTTTTTTTTTTTTTTTTTTTTTTTTTTTTTTTTTTTTTTTTTTTTTTTTTTTTTTTATTTTTTTTTTTTTTTTTTTTTTTTTTTTTTTTTTTTTTTTTTTTTTTTTTTTTTTTTTTTTTTTTTTTTTTTTTTTTTTTTTTTTTTTTTTTTTTTTTTTTTTTTTTTTTTTTTTTTTTTTTTTTTTTTTTTTTTTTTTTTTTTTTTTTTTTTTTTTTTTTTTTTTTTTTTTTTTTTTTTTTTTTTTTTTTTTTTTTTTTTTTTTTTTTTTTTTTTTTTTTTTTTTTTTTTTTTTTTTTTTTTTTTTTTTTTTTTTTTTTTTTTTTTTTTTTTTTTTTTTTTTTTTTTTTTTTTTTTTTTTTTTTTTTTTTTTTTTTTTTTTTTTTTTTTTTTTTTTTTTTTTTTTTTTTTTTTTTTTTTTTTTTTTTTTTTTTTTTTTTTTTTTTTTTTTTTTTTTTTTTTTTTTTTTTTTTTTTTTTTTTTTTTTTTTTTTTTTTTTTTTTTTTTTTTTTTTTTTTTTTTTTTTTTTTTTTTTTTTTTTTTTTTTTTTTTTTTTTTTTTTTTTTTTTTTTTTTTTTTTTTTTTTTTTTTTTTTTTTTTTTTTTTTTTTTTTTTTTTTTTTTTTTTTTTTTTTTTTTTTTTTTTTTTTTTTTTTTTTTTTTTTTTTTTTTTTTTTTTTTTTTTTTTTTTTTTTTTTTTTTTTTTTTTTTTTTTTTTTTTTTTTTTTTTTTTTTTTTTTTTTTTTTTTTTTTTTTTTTTTTTTTTTTTTTTTTTTTTTTTTTTTTTTTTTTTTTTTTTTTTTTTTTTTTTTTTTTTTTTTTTTTTTTTTTTTTTTTTTTTTTTTTTTTTTTTTTTTTTTTTTTTTTTTTTTTTTTTTTTTTTTTTTTTTTTTTTTTTTTTTTTTTTTTTTTTTTTTTTTTTTTTTTTTTTTTTTTTTTTTTTTTTTTTTTTTTTTTTTTTTTTTTTTTTTTTTTTTTTTTTTTTTTTTTTTTTTTTTTTTTTTTTTTTTTTTTTTTTTTTTTTTTTTTTTTTTTTTTTTTTTTTTTTTTTTTTTTTTTTTTTTTTTTTTTTTTTTTTTTTTTTTTTTTTTTTTTTTTTTTTTTTTTTTTTTTTTTTTTTTTTTTTTTTTTTTTTTTTTTTTTTTTTTTTTTTTTTTTTTTTTTTTTTTTTTTTTTTTTTTTTTTTTTTTTTTTTTTTTTTTTTTTTTTTTTTTTTTTTTTTTTTTTTTTTTTTTTTTTTTTTTTTTTTTTTTTTTTTTTTTTTTTTTTTTTTTTTTTTTTTTTTTTTTTTTTTTTTTTTTTTTTTTTTTTTTTTTTTTTTTTTTTTTTTTTTTTTTTTTTTTTTTTTTTTTTTTTTTTTTTTTTTTTTTTTTTTTTTTTTTTTTTTTTTTTTTTTTTTTTTTTTTTTTTTTTTTTTTTTTTTTTTTTTTTTTTTTTTTTTTTTTTTTTTTTTTTTTTTTTTTTTTTTTTTTTTTTTTTTTTTTTTTTTTTTTTTTTTTTTTTTTTTTTTTTTTTTTTTTTTTTTTTTTTTTTTTTTTTTTTTTTTTTTTTTTTTTTTTTTTTTTTTTTTTTTTTTTTTTTTTTTTTTTTTTTTTTTTTTTTTTTTTTTTTTTTTTTTTTTTTTTTTTTTTTTTTTTTTTTTTTTTTTTTTTTTTTTTTTTTTTTTTTTTTTTTTTTTTTTTTTTTTTTTTTTTTTTTTTTTTTTTTTTTTTTTTTTTTTTTTTTTTTTTTTTTTTATTTTTTTTTTTTTTTTTTTTTTTTTTTTTTTTTTTTTTTTTTTTTTTTTTTTTTTTTTTTTTTTTTTTTTTTTTTTTTTTTTTTTTTTTTTTTTTTTTTTTTTTTTTTTTTTTTTTTTTTTTTTTTTTTTTTTTTTTTTTTTTTTTTTTTTTTTTTTTTTTTTTTTTTTTTTTTTTTTTTTTTTTTTTTTTTTTTTTTTTTTTTTTTTTTTTTTTTTTTTTTTTTTTTTTTTTTTTTTTTTTTTTTTTTTTTTTTTTTTTTTTTTTTTTTTTTTTTTTTTTTTTTTTTTTTTTTTTTTTTTTTTTTTTTTTTTTTTTTTTTTTTTTTTTTTATTTTTTTTTTTTTATTTTTTTTTTTTTTTTTTTTTTTTTTTTTTTTTTTTTTTTTTTTTATTTTTTTTTTTTTTTTTTTTTTTTTTTTTTTTTTTTTTTTTTTTTTTTTTTTTTTTTTTTTTTTTTTTTTTTTTTTTTTTTTTTTTTTTTTTTTTTTTTTTTTTTTTTTTTTTTTTTTTTTTTTTTTTTTTTTTTTTTTTTTTTTTTTTTTTTTTTTTTTTTTTTTTTTTTTTTTTTTTTTTTTTTTTTTTTTTTTTTTTATTTTTTTTTTTTTTTTTTTTTTTTTTTTTTTTTTTTTTTTTTTTTTTTTTTTTTTTTTTTTTTTTTTTTTTTTTTTTTTTTTTTTTTTTTTTTTTTTTTTTTTTTTTTTTTTTTTTTTTTTTTTTTTTTTATTTTTTTTTTTTTTTTTTTTTTTTTTTTTTTTTTTTTTTTTTTTTTTTTTTTTTTTTTTTTTTTTTTTTTTTTTTTTTTTTTTTTTTTTATTTTTTTTTTTTTTTTTTTTTTTTTTTTTTTTTTTTTTTTTTTTTTTTTTTTTTTTTTTTTTTTTTTTTTTTTTTTTTTTTTTTTTTTTTTTTTTTTTTTTTTTTTTTTTTTTTTTTTTTTTTTTATTTTTTTT
>JAQZCD010000116.1:0-12500 GCA_030864225.1 Capsicum baccatum var. pendulum | reverse complement strand
TTTTTTTTTTTTTTTTTTTTTTTTTTTTTTTTTTTTTTTTTTTTTTTTTTTTTTTTTTTTTTTTTTTTTTTTTTTTTTTTTTTTTTTTTTTTTTTTTTTTTTTTTTTTTTTTTTTTTTTTTTTTTTTTTTTTTTTTTTTTTTTTTTTTTTTTTTTTTTTTTTTTTTTTTTTTTTTTTTTTTTTTTTTTTTTTTTTTTTTTTTTTTTTTTTTTTTTTTTTTTTTTTTTTTTTTTTTTTTTTTTTTTTTTTTTTTTTTTTTTTTTTTTTTTTTTTTTTTTTTTTTTTTTTTTTTTTTTTTTTTTTTTTTTTTTTTTTTTTTTTTTTTTTTTTTTTTTTTTTTTTTTTTTTTTTTTTTTTTTTTTTTTTTTTTTTTTTTTTTTTTTTTTTTTTTTTTTTTTTTTTTTTTTTTTTTTTTTTTTTTTTTTTTTTTTTTTTTTTTTTTTTTTTTTTTTTTTTTTTTTTTTTTTTTTTTTTTTTTTTTTTTTTTTTTTTTTTTTTTTTTTTTTTTTTTTTTTTTTTTTTTTTTTTTTTTTTTTTTTTTTTTTTTTTTTTTTTTTTTTTTTTTTTTTTTTTTTTTTTTTTTTTTTTTTTTTTTTTTTTTTTTTTTTTTTTTTTTTTTTTTTTTTTTTTTTTTTTTTTTTTTTTTTTTTTTTTTTTTTTTTTTTTTTTTTTTTTTTTTTTTTTTTTTTTTTTTTTTTTTTTTTTTTTTTTTTTTTTTTTTTTTTTTTTTTTTTTTTTTTTTTTTTTTTTTTTTTTTTTTTTTTTTTTTTTTTTTTTTTTTTTTTTTTTTTTTTTTTTTTTTTTTTTTTTTTTTTTTTTTTTTTTTTTTTTTTTTTTTTTTTTTTTTTTTTTTTTTTTTTTTTTTTTTTTTTTTTTTTTTTTTTTTTTTTTTTTTTTTTTTTTTTTTTTTTTTTTTTTTTTTTTTTTTTTTTTTTTTTTTTTTTTTTTTTTTTTTTTTTTTTTTTTTTTTTTTTTTTTTTTTTTTTTTTTTTTTTTTTTTTTTTTTTTTTTTTTTTTTTTTTTTTTTTTTTTTTTTTTTTTTTTTTTTTTTTTTTTTTTTTTTTTTTTTTTTTTTTTTTTTTTTTTTTTTTTTTTTTTTTTTTTTTTTTTTTTTTTTTTTTTTTTTTTTTTTTTTTTTTTTTTTTTTTTTTTTTTTTTTTTTTTTTTTTTTTTTTTTTTTTTTTTTTTTTTTTTTTTTTTTTTTTTTTTTTTTTTTTTTTTTTTTTTTTTTTTTTTTTTTTTTTTTTTTTTTTTTTTTTTTTTTTTTTTTTTTTTTTTTTTTTTTTTTTTTTTTTTTTTTTTTTTTTTTTTTTTTTTTTTTTTTTTTTTTTTTTTTTTTTTTTTTTTTTTTTTTTTTTTTTTTTTTTTTTTTTTTTTTTTTTTTTTTTTTTTTTTTTTTTTTTTTTTTTTTTTTTTTTTTTTTTTTTTTTTTTTTTTTTTTTTTTTTTTTTTTTTTTTTTTTTTTTTTTTTTTTTTTTTTTTTTTTTTTTTTTTTTATTTTTTTTTTTTTTTTTTTTTTTTTTTTTTTTTTTTTTTTTTTTTTTTTTTTTTTTTTTTTTTTTTTTTTTTTTTTTTTTTTTTTTTTTTTTTTTTTTTTTTTTTTTTTTTTTTTTTTTTTTTTTTTTTTTTTTTTTATTTTTTTTTTTTTTTTTTTTTTTTTTTTTTTTTTTTTTTTTTTTTTTTTTTTTTTTTTTTTTTTTTTTTTTTTTTTTTTTTTTTTTTTTTTTTTTTTTTTTTTTTTTTTTTTTTTTTTTTTTTTTTTTTTTTTTTTTTTTTTTTTTTTTTTTTTTTTTTTTTTTTTTTTTTTTTTTTTTTTTTTTTTTTTTTTTTTTTTTTTTTTTTTTTTTTTTTTTTTTTTTTTTTTTTTTTTTTTTTTTTTTTTTTTTTTTTTTTTTTTTTTTTTTTTTTTTTTTTTTTTTTTTTTTTTTTTTTTTTTTTTTTTTTTTTTTTTTTTTTTTTTTTTTTTTTTTTTTTTTTTTTTTTTTTTTTTTTTTTTTTTTTTTTTTTTTTTTTTTTTTTTTTTTTTTTTTTTTTTTTTTTTTTTTTTTTTTTTTTTTTTTTTTTTTTTTTTTTTTTTTTTTTTTTTTTTTTTTTTTTTTTTTTTTTTTTTTTTTTTTTTTTTTTTTTTTTTTTTTTTTTTTTTTTTTTTTTTTTTTTTTTTTTTTTTTTTTTTTTTTTTTTTTTTTTTTTTTTTTTTTTTTTTTTTTTTTTTTTTTTTTTTTTTTTTTTTTTTTTTTTTTTTTTTTTTTTTTTTTTTTTTTTTTTTTTTTTTTTTTTTTTTTTTTTTTTTTTTTTTTTTTTTTTTTTTTTTTTTTTTTTTTTTTTTTTTTTTTTTTTTTTTTTTTTTTTTTTTTTTTTTTTTTTTTTTTTTTTTTTTTTTTTTTTTTTTTTTTTTTTTTTTTTTTTTTTTTTTTTTTTTTTTTTTTTTTTTTTTTTTTTTTTTTTTTTTTTTTTTTTTTTTTTTTTTTTTTTTTTTTTTTTTTTTTTTTTTTTTTTTTTTTTTTTTTTTTTTTTTTTTTTTTTTTTTTTTTTTTTTTTTTTTTTTTTTTTTTTTTTTTTTTTTTTTTTTTTTTTTTTTTTTTTTTTTTTTTTTTTTTTTTTTTTTTTTTTTTTTTTTTTTTTTTTTTTTTTTTTTTTTTTTTTTTTTTTTTTTTTTTTTTTTTTTTTTTTTTTTTTTTTTTTTTTTTTTTTTTTTTTTTTTTTTTTTTTTTTTTTTTTTTTTTTTTTTTTTTTTTTTTTTTTTTTTTTTTTTTTTTTTTTTTTTTTTTTTTTTTTTTTTTTTTTTTTATTTTTTTTTTTTTTTTTTTTTTTTTTTTTTTTTTTTTTTTTTTTTTTTTTTTTTTTTTTTTTTTTTTTTTTTTTTTTTTTTTTTTTTTTTTTTTTTTTTTTTTTTTTTTTTTATTTTTTTTTTTTTTTTTTTTTTTTTTTTTTTTTTTTTTTTTTTTTTTTTTTTTTTTTTTTTTTTTTTTTTTTTTTTTTATTTTTTTTTTTTTTTTTATTTTTTTTTTTTTTTTTTTTTTTTTTTTTTTTTTTTTTTTTTTTTTTTTTTTTTTTTTTTATTTTTTTTTTTTTTTTTTTTTTTTTTTTTTTTTTTTTTTTTTTTTTTTTTTTTTTTTTTTTTTTTTTTTTTTTTTTTTTTTTTTTTTTTTTTTTTTTTTTTTTTTTTTTTTTTTTTTTTTTTTTTTTTTTTTTTTTTTTTTTTTTTTTTTTTTTTTTTTTTTTTTTTTTTTTTTTTTTTTTTTTTTTTTTTTTTTTTTTTTTATTTTTTTTTTTTTTTTTTTTTTTTTTTTTTTTTTTTTTTTTTTTTTTTTTTTTTTTTTTTATTTTTTTTTTTTTTTTTTTTTTTTTTTTTTATTTTTTTTTTTTTTTTTTTTTTTTTTTTTTTTTTTTTTTTTTTTTTTTTTTTTTTTTTTTTTTTTTTTTTTTTTTTTTTTTTTTTTTTTTTTTTTTTTTTTTTTTTTTTTTTTTTTTTTTTTTTTTTTTTTTTTTTTTTTTTTTTTTTTTTTTTTTTTTTTTTTTTTTTTTTTTTTTTTTTTTTTTTTTTTTTTTTTTTTTTTTTTTTTTTTTTTTTTTTTTTTTTTTTTTTTTTTTTTTTTTTTTTTTTTTTTTTTTTTTTTTTTTTTTTTTTTTTTTTTTTTTTTTTTTTTTTTTTTTTTTTTTTTTTTTTTTTTTTTTTTTTTTTTTTTTTTTTTTTTTTTTTTTTTTTTTTTTTTTTTTTTTTTTTTTTTTTTTTTTTTTTTTTTTTTTTTTTATTTTTTTTATTTTTTTTTTTTTTTTTTTTTTTTTTTTTTTTTTTTTTTTTTTTTTTTTTTTTTTTTTTATTTTTTTTTTTTTTTTTTTTTTTTTTTTTTTTTTTTTTTTTTTTTTTTTTTTTTTTTTTTTTTTTTTTTTTTTTTTTTTTTTATTTTTTTTTTTTTTTTTTTTTTTTTTTTTTTTTTTTTTTTTTTTTTTTTTTTTTTTTTTTTTTTTTTTTTTTTTTTTTTTTTTTTTTTTTTTTTTATTTTTTTTTTTTTTTTTTTTTTTTTTTTTTTTTTTTTTTTTTTTTTTTTTTTTTTTTTTTTTTTTTTTTTTTTTTTTTTTTTTTTTTTTTTTTTTTATTTTTTTTTTTTTTTTTTTTTTTTTTTTTTTTTTTTTTTTTTTTTTTTTTTTTTTTTTTTTATTTTTTTTTTTTTTTTTTTTTTTTTTTTTTTTTTTTTTTTTTTTTTTTTTTTTTTTTTTTTATTTTTTTTTTTTTTTTTTTTTTTTTTTTTTTTTTTTTTTTTTTTTTTTTTTTTTTTTTTTTTTTTTTTTTTTTTTTTTTTTTTTTTTTTTTTTTTTTTTTTTTTTTTTTTTTTTTTTTTTTTTTTTTTTTTTTTTTTTTTTTTTTTTTTTTTTTTTTTTTTTTTTTTTTTTTTTTTTTTTTTTTTTTTTTTTTTTTTTTTTTTTTTTTTTTTTTTTTTTTTTTTTTTTTTTTTTTTTTTTTTTTTTATTTTTTTTTTTTTTTTTTTTTTTTTTTTTTTTTTTTTTTTTTTTTTTTTTTTTTTTTTTTTTTTTTTTTTTTTTTTTTTTTTTTTTTTTTTTTTTTTTTTTTTTTTTTTTTTATTTTTTTTTTTTTTTTTTTTTTTTTTTTTTTTTTTTTTTTTTTTTTTTTTTTTTTTTTTTTTTTTTTTTTTTTTTTTTTTTTTTTTTTTTTTTTTTTTTTTTTTCTTTTTTTTTTTTTTTTTTTTTTTTTTTTTTTTTTTTTTTTTTTTTTTTTTTTTTTTTTTATTTTTTTTTTTTTTTTTTTTTTTTTTTTTTTTTTTTTTTTTTTTTTTTTTTTTTTTTTTTTTTTTTTTTTTTTTTTTTTTTTTTTTTTTTTTTTTTTTTTTTTTTTTTTTTTTTTTTTTTTTTTTTTTTTTTTTTTTTTTTTTTTTTTTTTTTTTTTTTTTTTTTTTTTTTTTTTTTTTTTTTTTTTTTTTTTTTTTTTTTTTTTTTTTTTTTTTTTTTTTTTTATTTTTTTTTTTTTTTTTTTTTTTTTTTTTTTTTTTTTTTTTTTTTTTTTTTTTTTTTTTTTTTTTTTTTTTATTTTTTTTTTTTTTTTTTTTTTTTTTTTTTTTTTTTTTTTTTTTTTTTTTTTTTTTTTTTTTTTTTTTTTTTTTTTTTTTTTTTTTTTTTTTTTTTTTTTTTTTTTATTTTTTTTTTTTTTTTTTTTTTTTTTTTTTTTTTTTTTTTTTTTTTTTTTTTTTTTTTTTTTTTTTTTTTTTTTTTTTTTTTTTTTTTTTTTTTTTTTTTATTTTTTTTTTTTTTTTTTTTTTTTTTTTTTTTTTTTTTTTTTTTTTTTTTTTTTTTTTTTTTTTTTTTTTTTTTTTTTTTTTTTTTTTTTTTTTTTTTTTTTTTTTTTTTTTTTTTTTTTTTTTTTTTTTTTTTTTTTTTTTTTTTTTTTTTTTTTTTTTTTTTTTTTTTTTTTTTTTTTTTTTTTTTTTTTTTTTTTTTTTTTTTTTTTTTTTTTTTATTTTTTTTTTTTTTTTTTTTTTTTTTTTTTTTTTTTTTTTTTTTTTTATTTTTTTTTTTTTTTTTTTTTTTTTTTTTTTTTTTTTTTTTTTTTTTTTTTTTTTTTTTTTTTTTTTTTTTTTTTTTTTTTTTTTTTTTTTTTTTTTTTTTTTTTTTTTTTATTTTTTTTTTTTTTTTTTTTTTTTTATTTTTTTTTTTTTTTTTTTTTTTTTTTTTTTTATTTTTTTTTTTTTTTTTTTTTTTTTTTTTTTTTTTTTTTTTTTTTTTTTTTTTTTTTTTTTTTTTTTTTTTTTTTTTTTTTTTTTTTTATTTTTTTTTTTTTTTTTTTTTTTTTTTTTTTTTTATTTTTTTTTTTTTTTTTTTTTTTTTTTTTTTTTTTTTTTTTTTTTTTTTTTTTTTTTTTTTTTTTTTTTTTTTTTTTTTTTTTTTTTTTTTTTTTTTTTTTTTTTTTTTTTTTTTTTTTTTTTTTTTTTTTTTTTTTTTTTTTTTTTTTTTTTTTTTTTTTTTTTTTTTTTTTTTTTTTTTTTTTTTTTTTTTTTTTTTTTTTTTTTTTTTTTTTTTTTTTTTTTTTTTTTTTTTTTTTTTTTTTTTTTTTTTTTTTTTTTTTTTTTTTTTTTTTTTTTTTTTTTTTTTTTTTTTTTTTTTTTTTTTTTTTTTTTTTTTTTTTTTTTTTTTTTTTTTTTATTTTTTTTTTTTTTTTTTTTTTTTTTTTTTTTTTTTTTTTTTTTTTTTTTTTTTTTTTTTTTTTTTTTTTTTTTTTTTTTTTTTTTTTTTTTTTTTTTTTTTTTTTTTTTTTTTTTTTTTTTTTTTTTTTTTTTTTTTTTTTTTTTTTTTTTTTTTTTTTTTTTTTTTTTTTTTTTTTTTTTTTTTTTTTTTTTTTTTTTTTTTTTTTTTTTTTTTTTTTTTTTTTTTTTTTTTTTTTTTTTTTTTTTTTTTTTTTTTTTTTTTTTTTTTTTTTTTTTTTTTTTTTTTTTTTTTTTTTTTTTTTTTTTTTTTTTTTTTTTTTTTTTTTTTTTTTTTTTTTTTTTTTTTTTTTTTTTTTTTTTTTTTTTTTTTTTTTTTTTTTTTTTATTTTTTTTTTTTTTTTTTTTTTTTTTTTTTTTTTTTTTTTTTTTTTTTTTTTTTTTTTTTTTTTTTTTTTTTTTTTTTTTTTTTTTTTTTTTTTTTTTTTTTTTTTTTTTTTTTTTTTTTTTTTTTTTTTTTTTTTTTTTTTTTTTTTTTTTTTTTTTTTTTTTTTTTTTTTTTTTTTTTTTTTTTTTTTTTTTTTTTTTTTTTTTTTTTTTTTTTTTTTTTTTTTTTATTTTTTTTTTTTTTTTTTTTTTTTTTTTTTTTTTTTTTTTTTTTTTTTTTTTTTTTTTTTTTTTTTTTTTTTTTATTTTTTTTTTTTTTTTTTTTTTTTTTTTTTTTTTTTTTTTTTTTTTTTTTTTTTTTTTTTTTTTTTTTTTTTTTTTTTTTTTATTTTTTTTTTTTTTTTTTTTTTTTTTTTTTTTTTTTTTTTTTTTTTTTTTTTTTTTTTTTTTTTTTTTTTTTTTTTTTTTTTTTTTTTTTTTTTTTTTTTTTTTTTTTTTTTTTTTTTTTTTTATTTTTTTTTTTTTTTTTTTTTTTTTTTTTTTTTTTTTTTTTTTTTTTTTTTTTATTTTTTTATTTTTTTTTTTTTTTTTTTTTTTTTTTTTTTTTTTTTTTTTTTTTTTTTTTTTTTTTTTTTTTATTTTTTTTTTTTTTTTTTTTTTTTTTTTTTTTTTTTTTTTTTTTTTTTTTTTTTTTTTTTTTTTTTTTTTTTTTTTTTTTTTTTTTTTTTTTTTTTTTTTTTTTTTTTTTTTTTTTTTTTTTTTTTTTTTTTTTTTTTTTTTTTTTTTTTTTTTTTTTTTTTTTTTTTTTTTTTTTTTTTTTTTTTTTTTTTTTTTTTTTTTTATTTTTTTTTTTTTTTTTTTTTTTTTTTTTTTTTTTTTTTTTTTTTTTATTTTTTTTTTTTTTTTTTTTTTTTTTTTTTTTTTTTTTTTTTTTTTTTTTTTTTTTATTTTTTTTTTTTTTTTTTTTTTTTTTTTTTTTTTTTTTTTTTTTTTTTTTTTTTTTTTTTTTTTTTTTTTTTTTTTTTTTTTTTTATTTTTTTTTTTTTTTTTTTTTTTTTTTTTTTTTTTTTTTTTTTTTTTTTTTTTTTTTTTTTTTTTTTTTTTTTTTTTTTTTTTTTTTTTTTTTTTTTTTTTTTTTTTTTTTTTTTTTTTTTTTTTTTTTTTTTTTTTTTTTTTTTTTTTTTTTTTTTTTTATTTTTTTTTTTTTTTTTTTTTTTTTTTTTTTTTTTTTTTTTTTTTTTTTTTTTTTTTTTTTTTTTTTATTTTTTTTTTTTTTTTTTTTTTTTTTTTTTTTTTTTTTTTTTTTTTTTTTTTTTTTATTTTTTTTTTTTTTTTTTTTTTTTTTTTTTTTTTTTTTTTTTTTTTTTTTTTTTTTTTTTTTTTTTTTTTTTTTTTTTTTTTTTTTTTTTTTTTTTTTTTTTTTTTTTTTTTTTTTTTTTTTTTTTTTTTTTTTTTTTTTTTTTTTTTTTTTTTTTTTTTTTTTTTTTTTTTTTTTTTTTTTTTTTTTTTTTTTTTTTTTTTTTTTTTTTTTTTTTTTTTTTTTTTTTTTTTTTTTTTTTTTTTTTTTTTTTTTTTTTTTTTTTTTTTTTTTTTTTTTTTTTTTTTTTTTTTTTTTTTTTTTTTTTTTTTTTTTTTTTTTTTTTTTTTTTTTTTTTTTTTTTTTTTTTTTTTTTTTTTTTTTTTTTTTTTTTTTTTTTTTTTTTTTTTTTTTTTTTTTTTTTTTTTTTTTTTTTTTTTTTTTTTTTTTTTTTTTTTTTTTTTTTTTTTTTTTTTTTTTTTTTTTTTTTTTTTTTTTTTTTTTTTTTTTTTTTTTTTTTTTTTTTTTTTTTTTTTTTTTTTTTTTTTTTTTTTTTTTTTTTTTTTTTTTTTTTTTTTTTTTTTTTTTTTTTTTTTTTTTTTTTTTTTTTTTTTTTTTTTTTTTTTTTTTTTATTTTTTTTTTTTTTTTTTTTTTTTTTTTTTTTTTTTTTTTTTTTTTTTTTTTTTTTTTTTTTTTTTTTTTTTTTTTTTTTTTTTTTTTTTTTTTTTTTTTTTATTTTTTTTTTTTTTTTTTTTTTTTTTTTTTTTTTTTTTTTTTTTTTTTTTTTTTTTTTTTTTTTTTTTTTTTTTTTTTTTTTTTTTTTTTTTTTTTTTTTTTTTTTTTTTTTTTTTTTTTTTTTTTTTTTTTTTTTTTTTTTTTTTTTTTTTTTTTTTTTTTTTTTTTTTTTTATTTTTTTTTTTTTTTTTTTTTTTTTTTTTTTTTTTTTTTTTTTTTTTTTTTTTTTTTTTTTTTTTTTTTTTTTTTTTTTTTTTTTTTTTTTTTTTTTTTTTTTTTTTTTTTTTTTTTTTTTTTTTTTTTTTTTTTTTTTTTTTTTTTTTTTTTTTTTTTTTTTTTTTTTTTTTTTTTTTTTTTTTTTTTTTTTTTTTTTTTTTTTTTTTTTTTTTTTTTTTTTTTTTTTTTTTTTTTTTTTTTTTTTTTTTTTTTTTTTTTTTTTTTTTTTTTTTTTTTTTTTTTTTTTTTTTTTTTTTTTTTTTTTTTTTTTTTTTTTTTTTTTTTTTTTTTTTTTTATTTTTTTTTTTTTTTTTTTTTTTTTTTTTTTTTTTTTTTTTTTTTTTTTTTTTTTTTTTTTTTTTTTTTTTTTTTTTTTTTTTTTTTTTTTTTTTTTTTTTTTTTTTTTTTTTTTTTTTTTTATTTTTTTTTTTTTTTTTTTTTTTTTTTTTTTTTTTTTTTTTTTTTTTTTTTTTTTTTTTTTTTTTTTTTTTTTTTTTTTTTTTTTTTTTTTTTTTTTTTTTTTTTTTTTTTTTTTTTTTTTTTTTTTTTTTTTTTTTTTTTTTTTTTTTTTTTTTTTTTTTTTTTTTTTTTTTTTTTTTTTTTTTTTTTTTTTTTTTTTTTTTTTTTTTTTTTTTTTTTTTTTTTTTTTTTTTTTTTTTTTTTTTTTTTTTTTTTTTTTTTTTTTTTTTTTTTTTTTTTTTTTTTTTTTTTTTTTTTTTTTTTTTTTTTTTTTTTTTTTTTTTTTTTTTTTTTTTTTTTTTTTTTTTTTTTTTTTTTTTTTTTTTTTTTTTTTTTTTTTTTTTTTTTTTTTTTTTTTTTTTTTTTTTTTTTTTTTTTTTTTTTTTTTTTTTTTTTTTTTTTTTTTTTTTTTTTTTTTTTTTTTTTTTTTTTTTTTTTTTTTTTTTTTTTTTTTTTTTTTTTTTTTTTTTTTTTATTTTTTTTTTTTTTTTTTTTTTTTTTTTTTTTTTTTTTTTTTTTTTTTTTTTTTTTTTTTTTTTTTTTTTTTTTTTTTTTTTTTTTTTTTTTTTTTTTTTTTTTTTTTTTTTTTTTTTTTTTTTTTTTTTTTTTTTTTTTTTTTTTTTTTTTTTTTTTTTTTTTTTTTTTTTTTTTTTTTTTTTTTTTTTTTTTTTTTTTTTTTTATTTTTTTTTTTTTTTTTTTTTTTTTTTTTTTTTTTTTTTTTTTTTTTTTTTTTTTTTTTTTTTTTTTTTTTTTTTTTTTTTTTTTTTTTTTTTTTTTTTTTTTTTTTTTATTTTTTTTTTTTTTTTTTTTTTTTTTTTTTTTTTTTTTTTTTTTTTTTTTTTTTTTTTTTTTTTTTTTTTTTTTTTTTTTTTTTTTTTTTTTTTTTTTTTTTTTTTTTTTTTTTTTTTTTTTTTTTTTTTTTTTTTTTTTTTTTTTTTTTTTTTTTTTTTTTTTTTTTTTTTTTTTTTTTTTTTTTTTTTTTTTTTTTTTTTTTTTTTTTTTTTTTTTTTTTTTTTTTTTTTTTTTTTTTTTTTTTTTTTTTTTTTTTTTTTTTATTTTTTTTTTTTTTTTTTTTTTTTTTTTTTTTTTTTTTTTTTTTTTTTTTTTTTTTTTTTTTTTTTTTTTTTTTTTTTTTTTTTTTTTTTTTTTTTTTTTTTTTTTTTTTTTTTTTTTTTTTTTTTTTTTTTTTTTTTTTTTTTTTTTTTTTTTTTTTTTTTTTTTTTTTTTTTTTTTTTTTTTTTTTTTTTTTTTTTTTTTTTTTTTTTTTTTTTTTTTTTTTTTTTTTTTTTTTTTTTTTTTTTTTTTTTTTTTTTTTTTTTTTTTTTTTTTTTTTTTTTTTTTTTATTTTTTTTTTTTTTTTTTTTTTTTTTTTTTTTTTTTTTTTTTTTTTTTTTTTTTTTTTTTTTTTTTTTTTTTTTTTTTTTTTTTTTTTTTTTTTTTTTTTTTTTTTTTTTTTTTTTTTTTTTTTTTTTTTTTTTTTTTTTTTTTTTTTTTTTTTTTTTTTTTTTTTTTTTTTTTTTTTTTTTTTTTTTTTTTTTTTTTTTTTTTTTTTTTTTTTTTTTTTTTTTTTTTTTTTTTTTTTTTTTTTTTTTTTTTTTTTTTTTTTTTTTTTTTTTTTTTTTTTTTTTTTTTTTTTTTTTTTTTCTTTTTTTTTTTTTTTTTTTTTTTTTTTTTTTTTTTTTTTTTTTTTTTTTTTTTTTTTTTTTTTTTTTTTTTTTTTTTTTTTTTTTTTTTTTTTTTTTTTTTTTTTTTTTTTTTTTTTTTTTTTTTTTTTTTTTTTTTTTTTTTTTTTTTTTTTTTTTTTTTTTTTTTTTTTTTTTTTTTTTTTTTTTTTTTTTTTTTTTTTTTTTTTTTTTTTTTTTTTTTTTTTTTTTTTTTTTTTTTTTTTTTTTTTTTTTTTTTTTTTTTTTTTTTTTTTTTTTTTTTTTTTTTTTTTTTTTTTTTTTTTTTTTTTTTTTTTTTTTTTTTTTTTTTTTTTTTTTTTTTTTTTTTTTTTTTTTTTTTTTTTTTTTTTTTTTTTTTTTTTTTTTTTTTTTTTTTTTTTTTTTTTTTTTTTTTTTTTTTTTTTTTTTTTTTTTTTTTTTTTTTTTTTTTTTTTTTTTTTTTTTTTTTTTTTTTTTTTTTTTTTTTTTTTTTTTTTTTTTTTTTTTTTTTTTTTTTTTTTTTTTTTTTTTTTTTTTTTTTTTTTTTTTTTTTTTTTTTTTTTTTTTTTTTTTTTTTTTTTTTTTTTTTTTTTTTTTTTTTTTTTTTTTTTTTTTTTTTTTTTTTTTTTTTTTTTTTTTTTTTTTTTTTTTTTTTTTTTTTTTTTTTTTTTTTTTTTTTTTTTTTTTTTTTTTTTTTTTTTTTTTTTTTTTTTTTTTTTTTTTTTTTTTTTTTTTTTTTTTTTTTTTTTTTTTTTTTTTTTTTTTTTTTTTTTTTTTTTTTTTTTTTTTTTTTTTTTTTTTTTTTTTTTTTTTTTTTTTTTTTTTTTTTTTTTTTTTTTTTTTTTTTTTTTTTTTTTTTTTTTTTTTTTTTTTTTTTTTTTTTTTTTTTTTTTTTTTTTTTTTTTTTTTTTTTTTTTTTTTTTTTTTTTTTTTTTTTTTTTTTTTTTTTTTTTTTTTTTTTTTTTTTTCTTTTTTTTTTATTTTTTTTTTTTTTTTTTTTTTTTTTTTTTTTTTTTTTTTTTTTTTTTTTTTTTTTTTTTTTTTTTTTTTTTTTTTTTTTTTTTTTTTTTTTTTTTTTTTTTTTTTTTTTTTTTTTTTTTTTTTTTTTTTTTTTTTTTTTTTTTTTTTTTTTTTTTTTTTATTTTTTTTTTTTTTTTTTTTTTTTTTTTTTTTTTTTTTTTTTTTTTTTTTTTTTTTTTTTTTTTTTTTTTTTTTTTTTTTTTTTTTTTTTTTTTTTTTTTTTTTTTATTTTTTTTTTTTTTTTTTTTTTTTTTTTTTTTTTTTTTTTTTTTTTTTTTTTTTTTTTTTTTTTTTTTTTTTTTTTTTTTTTTTTTTTTTTTTTTTTTTTTTTTTTTTTTTTTTTTTTTTTTTTTTTTTTTTTTTTTTTTTTTTTTTTTTTTTTTTTTTTTTTTTTTTTTTTTTTTTTTTTTTTTTTTTTTTTTTTTTTTTTTTTTTTTTTTTTTTTTTTTTTTTTTTTTTTTTTTTTTTTTTTTTTTTTTTTTTTTTTTTTTTTTTTTTTTTTTTTTTTTTTTTTTTTTTTTTTTTTTTTTTTTTTTTTTTTTTTTTTTTTTTTTTTTTTTTTTTTTTTTTTTTTTTTTTTTTTTTTTTT